>JAOWBH010062993.1:0-23994 GCA_028566215.1 Silene coronaria
GGCAATGTGGCACCACAGAAGATAATCAACAAAAAAAATGACAGAATAGATAGCGAGATTATACAGGATGAGTGAAGCCAGGCACTCTGATGACAGGGCATCCACCAAAATAATTAGAAAACCTTTCAGCATCAAGAGTTGCACTCATAAGCACCTGCAATGTCCTATATAATGAGAAGGGAGACTTAATAGAAAAAGAAAATAATTTATATTCAGAAGAAAAAAACTCACCACATGCAGACGAGGATACATTGGAAGCAAGTCTCTGTATGCAAAGGCCGAATAAGCAGACAGATTAATCAAAGCTTCAAAAAGCAGGCAGAGAGATGCAATATATTCTACAAATGCACAGTCAACGCAGCTAGATCAGGTCATTGACAGTCTACTTCATATTGTACTACAAACAAAGGGAAAGACAAGGAAAAGTTTGAATATCTAATGGAGCCCAAAAACATTATAAAATTAAAATAAGCTTTCTCCATTAGACAATGTTCTAACCAGTTGACTTTCGAGGTCATAGTTTACATAAATATGCCGAAAAGCAGGCAGAGAGATGCAATATATTCTACAAATGCACAGTCAATGCAGCCAGATCAGGTCATTGACAGTCTACTTCAAGGAAAGTTTGAATATTTAGTGGCGCCCAAACATCGTTCTAAAATTTAAATAAGCTTTCTATATTTGACAATGTTCTTCCCAGTTGACTTTCGAGGTCACAGTTTACATAACAATGCCGAAAAAAATAACTGTGGGTATGAGCATATATACATTTGTCATCCAAAAAACTTTCACAAAATTTCAACAAAGAAGAAAGTACTAAAAATAAATGAAAAACATATATAACATCAATTTAGCAAATGAAAAAAAACACTATTGCAATTTTTTTAGGTTAAGACTGAGGATTTAAAGGCATACTGAAGAGTACCTGAGAATTGTCAGCATAAAATCAGAGTAATGATCCCTCTCATGGATCTCATCCTGCAATAGATAAGCAGAAACAGCCATTAGACCCCAGTGCCAACGAAGTAAACTTGATAGATAACCCATTTAAAACATAAGCCAGACAATAGATCAAAAACAATACTGAACAAACACAAGTGCTAGATACCATTAACCCATGTAAACTGGCGTCATGCATAGATCTTTAAAATTGATTAGTCATTGGTGAATTAGTTGCTTGTGAAAGATGATCAAAAATCATGGTTTTTACATGCTGACGATCAAAAATCAAGGTGCAGTTAATGAGACCCAATATGCAATTTACATCAAACTTTCTTCTAGGTTTTTTTATTATGCAGCTCCCATTGCACAAATTTTATTTTGAATTTTGAATAACACGCCTCGCAGCTTCTTGCTTCAGTGCACTTTGCACATTTTTAAACTAACGCTACTACACTGCATCATTCACTCATTAACAGACTTTAGAGTCGCCAATAATAAAAAGTTCAACAGAATATACAAACAAACATTAGATAACTAATACGCCCCCAACATCAAACACAAATAAAATAAAACCGTCACTCTTTAGTTCTATACAACCACAATAGAAAGATCAAAAGGCAAAGTAAGCAGTACCACAATGATATGGGTGAGCTCGGAGATAACTTTCTTAGAATGATTTGATGACTCTGACTGTGATCCATTGGCGCCACCGGAAACAAGCACCTTTAGAAGGATTCCAGTTGTGCAAAACATAACGGATGTGTGTCTCCCACCTTTAGTTTCCAGCCGTATCTATCAATGCACATCAGTCAACTTAAGCTTCGTACGATAATGTTCCGCAATTCAATCAGAATCATGCCCCCTTATTTCTTCTTATAGCACTCCATGTTACACTGTGCTTATTACCTTAATTAATCTTTCGACAAAGATACCCTATGTCCCTACGGAAGTATGTACTAGCAATCCACGAGATAAATACTTGCCCACAAGTAAAATAATTAGATCTCACAAAGCTAATTTGTATCATGTATATGGTTACACTCTTGTAGATTATGACATTATCTGTACAACGCAGAGAACCGTTTATCCTCAAACAAACACCCATCTAGACAAAGAAGTTATAACTACGCATAGACAATACATTGTTAATACAGAATTATTCTTTTATACAAATATGTGCAAACTCTCTAACATGCTGTGCAAGTTCATAAGCCATCTCCCTCCATCTCCAAAATAACTACTGTAATCGATAGTGTAAAAGAATCTTATCTTCTTTTTGCACTAATATGAAGAATCTGCTATATTTGTCCTAAAGGTGTCAAAAGGGACAAAAGAACAAGTAATTATGTACATCTAATCATATTTCTTAATTCTTTATAATATACAGAGAAATTGTCATTGTCAATAATCAGATAGTCTCAAAATTCATATGTACTTGTACAAAAGAAAATCAAGTTAGTATTATTAAAACGAGACAGACAAAAGAAAATTACTTTTTCCAGCTACTACAAAAAATGCATATATGAAAGTATAGGTCTAATTACTACGTAATGAATAAGAGGTCATCAGCCCCATCTACCTCTGTTCTACTTAGACACAGGCAACACATGTTGAATCGTTGATACGACAAAGTTTATTGTGTCTACACTCCATTAGTAAAGTCAAGCGACCCGCAAATACAGTCAAACAAGCATCTAGATCAATTATGTAGTCACAGAAAGACTTGTTTTGTATAATATTAAGGCAAAATAGTTACAAGCTACATTTTATTAGCTTTTTTTTTATTCTCTACCTAATATTTTTTTTAAATTACAACCTAAAATGTGGCCTTTCTTTAGAGATTGCTACCATTAATGATTTCTGGGGGCACAGCCAATGCGTATTCATCATCCTAAACCTAAAATACCCATCACGTTATGATTTCATCCACACCAAAGATCTCTCTTCCTTCTCCAAAGTTTTGCTTCAAGTCTGCTCCTTTTTTTTGCTTTTCATTCACCAGCCACCAACCAGTGGCACCTCTTTATTCCAACTTAATTACCAGATAAGTCTCTCTCCTTCAAATCTCCTCCAAGGTAAGTGATTTGTTTCTATCATCTGTCCCACATTCATTGATTCGATAAATTTTAGGTTGTTTGAACGAAATTGTCTCCTCTCCGAGTGCTCCCACTTAATTTTATCAATTTCCAGTGAAAGTGATTTGTTTTTTATCGATTCTCCCACTTAAAAAGGATAGTCTGGCAATTAATCTCACTTGAAAATGAAAAAGTGATTTGTACTTCAATTTTCCATGAATTATTTCTTAACGTTCCCTTAAATAATCTTTAGCAGCACATGTTCGAAAAACAGATATACGAATTACACCAACAGGCCAATGCTTGTCCAATGAACTACCAGTCTAGCACCACTTTAGCTTATATAGACTATCCCTGCTATATGTAGCAGAAAAAATATAGAAGAATTATTTTTCTTTGTTTATTCCGGGTACTTATTTTCCTCATGTATGTCTTGTGTTCATTTTTTGTATCGCATAATTCACAACATCAAAATTCAGCCTGACTGGTTTTGGCGTGTTGGGCACATGTTCAGTGTCGTATAAGCCCACCTTACTAGGGTTGTGGTACTAGACTACCGCTTTATTACATAAAATAATCCTAGCCCTCAATGAAAATAAAATAGAAAATCTGCTTATTACATAGCTCGATAAAGGTTACAAGGGATGATGGTGTACTCATAACGGTGGATAAAATAATCCTAGCCCTCAATGAAAATAAAATAGAAAATCTGCTTATTATATAGCTCGATAAAGGTTACAAGGGATGATGGTGTACTCATAACGGTGTATAGGTTTATTACATAGATTTCTTTATGCTTGTAGACAGTTTGTTTTCCAAAGATGTGGACTACCAATTGACCTTCTAACGTAAATGGATGATGTGTGTCTTACCTATAAAGATTACTCGTTTGAAGTATATAACAGTTGAAGACATCATCGATCATGACTTTTATGAGTTATAACTTTTAAGTCGACAACATATAGCTATGGATTTTGAAATATTCTGCTGAGGAAATTTATTGTATTTGTTATGTTTATATTCAATCTTCTTAATTTTACTTATGGACTCAACTATTAGTACAACTGTTCAGAGTAAGAATATATGAAATTAAGGTCAATAATAAATTTGAGCAATTATAGTGTAAAAAAAAGACCAAAAAGGGGTAACTCACCAACCCTTACTTTTACCCTACCCTAACCCTAAACCCATATAAACCGGTATCCTCAAAACCAGATATACACTCAACCGGATTCAAGCTAAACGCAACATTACTCGACCCATAACCCTCCTGCCCAACCCGTTTAACAAGTTTACTTCACAAGCATGCCTTAGATGCTTCATCACCAAACAAGCAAACCTAAGGTCTAACAAAACACAATTAGCATACCTTGTACCCGACCGAATCTCCAATATCTTCACCTCTCTCCTGAGAAATTCTTTCAGCAACTGCAAAATTCACAACCAGGGGGAAATGAGGAATTCAGAATTCACACAACTCTAAAACTTCCTCCATTCACTTTTAAACTTCCTACTTCCCTTATTGAGTTATCCATTTTAAACTTTCTACTTTGAATCTGTCCTCTTTAGTCTGGTTTCTGCAGCCATATGGTTTCAAACCCCACATCTTCTCTTAGTTTTCATTTTCCACCAGATACTCTTAAACCCTTAATTTTTGTGGCAGTGATACATGAAGAAAAAAAGGACAAAGGAAGTAATATACTCCGTATTTACAATAAAAAGGACAACAATAACCGTAGGTTTAGTCAATAAAGATAATTTGCACCTGATGTTGCTGAAATACGACGAGGTTGTGTGCACACTATTTTACAAGCCTCGCCATTAGCCCACATGTAATCTAACAGATATTGTGGAACCTGAGTACATAAGACATTGATTAACTACCAGGTATAATTGAAGAAATGGAGCTCAATTTCTACTGAATCGGTAAAGCATGAAGCCAAACAATTTGTACTAAATTATCACTTAAAGGCTTAAAGCATTGCGAACTTCTAGATAAATTCAGCAGCTTCAGGGTACTCTTTTTATAATACGAAGTAGCTATAGTCATCTATACACATACAATAACCAATTCATCCAGGGTTTGTTAGGTCGATTCCATTGAAGATACTGAAGTAGTACGCAATGCAAAGGCCAAGTTTTCTACCAAACTAGTGTCAATAAACAAAGACTTACCTGGGTAGTCTTCCCACAACCAGTCTCGCCAGATATGAGCACTACCTGTTTTTTGGAATAAAGCTTTTTAGTCTTCGTTCAATAAGATCCAAGAATTTTTTAAACACACTAAAATGGGTGTATGAGTGTATCCCATCAAATGATTCAGGCCAAATACACAATAAAACAGAAAAAATTGCGGCAAAGAGTGACGATAAGCTGCTCTTATTTCTTAATGACACAGTTTAAAGTTTACAGGTTTTCTGTCTGATAACAGAAGATGACTGAGATAGTGAGATGTGGTGATTATTATGTAAAAGTAGAAAAAAAATTATTTAAACCGATACAGGGAGAGAAATCATCAAATGGAATGTCTATTGCTTTTTTAAATGAAACAAGTGTTATAGCTTTATGTATAATCAAACATTAATATCAAAAAACAAAAGACAGAAAAGGAAAGGCTTTGATGTTTAGTAAAAGGAAAAAGATTGAGAAATTAGTGTTCAAGAAGAGACAATGGTAGCTTTTAGAGTTAGGTTCAGATTTAAAATAGCCATTAGGTGTGTGTTCGAGAAAAGAGCCAAAAATCATGAGAAACATAACATGACCACTACTCTAGTACAGGAAAAATCAACCCCGACACGATCAGGAAGCCATCGTCTAACAAACAAATATAAAGTCCTCTAGAACCCTAATATCATCGCATAGTCTATGAAAAACTAGATATACCGTGGCACTCTCCGACACTAAGGGGTTAACGATTGCGTGGTTTTTTTTATGTGGAAATAAAGCCCACAAGGGATATAAAAACCTTCAAGGGAAACTTGTGGTATAGAGAAACTTGACGAAGTAGACAACAAGTGTGGTCCTGTTCCTTTGTTTAAACCCACTGACTAGAAGCTCATGTCAATAAGAATAATCTGAAGATATTTAAGCTTACCGGATATCAGCTTTCCCCAATATTAATTACCTTAACTACTGCACAAAGTGGTCTGGGTACATAATAAATTACAAAAAGTTACACACCACTACCTAATGTCATAACAAAGAAATAAATCCCTTTAAGGTAACAACTCAAACAATTGGTCATTGGTATTTGGTAAATACAGGAGTAATATACACTTGCAAGTTGCAACAGACCTGATGAGCTGAAACTGTGGATTTAATAGCATTCTGGAAAGATGCGATAGGAAGCTTAGACCTCTTGGCAGAAATCTGCAGATATTATTCAGTAAATTAAACATTCTATTTTCAGCTATCAAAAATGGATTTCATATCGAAGGCATCAAGACATGTCCACAAAGAAACAAAAGTAATTATTTCGCACAAGTATATATAACCTCTTTTAGTTTCGGTATTGTTTTCATTCTTGAAGCATCTGACTTCATTTTTTTTATTATTGCGACCTTATTCATCACAGGCTTGCGAAATATGTCATCTTTTCTGCCACATGTCTCAGAAGAATTTCTGGAGGGAATTAAACTTTGTCTGACACCTAAATCACCACCAGGTGGATAACGAACAAACAAGTCTGTAAGGACTCCTCTAGATTCATCTGAGAATGTAACTGAAATTGTTTTTTCTTCCTCGTCAGCCTTGGATTCTGATTTACTCTTGCCTTTCTTGAATTTATATACAGAAACACGTCGCAGTTTCCCCGCCCTAGGAAAAAAATATCAAATATATCACCTGACGGTATGCAGGATCGACGACCAGTCACCAAATAAATTGAATCTGACTTCCAAATTAGGAAGATCAGCGTTATAAATCTCTTTTTCTCAGCAGATATCTAATTTGAGAAAGTGCTCATAAAGTTATATTTACCAACTTACCATAGAAAGGGATCAAACCCCCCGAAAATGTAATTACTAAACATTACTCCGTATTACTTATTAGCCATGGTTCTCATGGAGGCTCAAAAAACACATTAGCTTGTAGGTTGAAATACTCACCCAGTACTTTTTGACTTCATACCCACTCTTCTGCAGAGCAGATGAACAGCGGCACGTTCAAAGTTATTTAGGTCTTCAAAAGTGTAAACTGCGATAAAAGGATGACAATGAATTTATCAAAATGCCACAAAGAGCACATTGAACTTAACCTACAACTCTTACAGGTAAAAAGGTATATACAAACAGATGTGATCAACTTTTCCGCACTCCCACACAACTCAACCCCCAAAGCATCAAAGCGCTGCTTGCCATAAGGAATTTAAATCTGTGTTGTCAACTGATACACCCCAAAAATATTATGAAAGGTAGTTTAGTAATTTCAGCTTTTATTTTAGTTATCCTCCTTATAGCTATATAAGCCACTACTTAGCTATGGTTCACATTATGATTATGAATATGTTTGTGAACAATTTTCTGAGTGAACTCAGTCATTTGGAACCTAGGTAAATTATTCATCACAGTTCTACATTTGCAACCAATCAATTTCAATTGAACAGTTGCATATCTATCTTTTTCCTTTCGTTTTCAATTCCGATCGCATCATCAACACTAACCTCAGTAGCTTGCTTATAAACGTGCATTAAAAAACCCTCCAATACAACATTTATACAATGTCGAAGACAACCGTAATCAGAAAAACTCTCGTCACTGAACATCCAATTCCACTTGTAATCCCATTCAAACATCAAACAACTAAAAAGGTCTACAACACTCTACCAATCCCCTAGACAAAAACGTCGAAGAAAACAGCCAGAACATAAACCACACCTCCACCCCTCATCTCCAAACAAACCCACAATGTCCTCTCCAAAAATAAATCTCCCTTCACAGACGAAACAGTCTTCCGTTCAATACCGTCACCAACTCCAATAACCATAGCTCACACCAAAAAGACTCCATTTTTCCAACGGCAATAAATTTCCCAAAAAAAACTCAACTTTCCACGAAATTGTTTCCTATAATAAACTAATCCCTTCATAAACAAAAAAAGTCTTCCTTTCGACACCAACACCAACACCGGTAGACATAAATCGTAACAGAGGCACCAACTTTCCAATGGCAGTCATTTGTTAACTCCCTCCGTCCCAGTCATTTGTTTTTATTCTTCATGAGGAGCATTTTAATGAAAAGGAAAACAAATGATCGAGACGGAGAGAGTATTTACTAAAACAAACTAATCTCTTCACCCAGAAACTTAACCACAATTTAAAGAATATATGAACAAATGAGTCCGGGTCCAGGTCCGGGTCGGAATTGAGCTAAATAACATAAATGAAAAATATACGAAAAGAAAGGGGATTAATAGAAAAGAAACCTTTATCAGGAGAATTCCGGAAATTTTCAAGTAATTCAACAATACGAATACGGGTTTTTTCATCAACATGCTTAGAAATATCTTGTTTCTTCCCCCCCTTTCGTTTGTCAGCTGATTTTGTCATTGTGATTTACACAATATTATGTCGCAATATTATGAAATAACGACAAAATTAATAAATTAATTGAGATGATTTTGAAAAGGTGAATGATTAATCTGAAATAATGATTAGAAAATGTGAAAATAATTGCTTTGAAATTGGGGGTTTTTTGAGGAAAGAAGAAGAAGAAGAAGAAGAAGAAGAAGATGGCGGCGATGGGGGTGGAAGAAGGGCGGTTGTCGATTGTTGATTGAAGGTGGGCTTTTTCAAAGCGAGGGTGGGTAGACGTTTCGCTTATTCCTTTGTAAACCCTAACCTTTCAACTTTTTACTTGTGGTTATTCCGTATCGGGTTTTTTCGTTTTCTACAATGTAACTTTTAACAAAAACGTTTTGCCATAAGCGTATAACCCACGATTATATTTTGAAAGCTGTGTTTTTTTACAAGTCGAATATACCATGAAGATAGTCAATTTGAAAAAAATATGGTGTTTAGAATTCGACTCAAAGAGTTTTTTTTTTTTTTTAAATCAAACTCTATAAATAGAATTTGCACAGGCTACATCAAAAATATTATAAAAAGTTATGGTTAGTTAAAATTTAAATTAGATTGATCGTAATTCTTGCCACAAGTTCAAATAGCGACAATTTTTGTTGCATTCGGAATTCATGATTATAAGGTAAGATCAGTCAAAGGCTTGTTTGATAAAAATAAGATTACCAAGTAAAAAATGGGGAAAAAAATATAGGGTTACCGCATAAAATATCCATTTAATAATAATAATAATAAGGTGATTTGTAATTAGTTTCAATCCCGTGCAAAAATCATTATACGGGTAATTTTTAAAATTGCTAAATTATCTCGTACAAAATATGATCAAAGTTTTTTTCTGACCCCGAAAATTGGGTGAAACGAACCGACCCGACTCGGTTCGATGTTATATCGACAACAAAAAAACATCAACGTCCCAACTTTAAAACGAGCATGCACGGTTGTACTAACTCAAACCGTCATGTGACCCAATATTAACTTTTACCTAGAAACAATATTAGCCTAATAAGGGCCAATAAATGGATGTTAATTTCACCCGCACCTAATCAAAACTTGATACATCAAACCCTAAAAAACGGATTTCAAATCTAATTTAAATCGACAATGGATAGATAATGGATGATACGGATGATGAATAAATGGCGAGTTGAATGAAAACTCGCACGTCATCAATCCACCACCCGATACATTTTTCGTTTTAAAAAAATATATATAAAGCAAAAGTAAGATATATAAAATAATTTTTTTCTAAAAAAAAAAAAACTATAAAAATTATTATTCCTTTTTTTTACACTCTCGAAATAAATATTTAGTGAAGCTACCTGCTTTAACACACGTTCAATGTGACTTGTTTGTCACTTGGTTTCATCTTATATTAATATATAAAACTGGGTTGAATTAACGTGAATGCGCCACGTGTTATTTCAGCATTTAATACAAGTATTAATTAAAACTAAATTAATAAATAAATGTTGTATAGATTTCAGCAGCATATTAACTACATTTTAATCAATGTTGTTTATTATTTTATATTAAATAAGTATTATATTTAATTCCAGTATTCATGAAAAAATAGTATGAGAATAATTTTGAAACATAAATATTTAAATTTATCGAAAAAAATGCTTTGATATGAGTATAATTTTATCATATTTATAACCGAAAAAAATGATTTCATTAGATATAGTTTTTTTTTCTTATATCTTATATAATTTTATCGTATATAACTGGGTTGAATAAATGTGGATCTGACACGTGTCATGTAGAAAAACTTAAAAAAAAAAAAGATCTATATCTTATGTGTGCAAGTGTGTTCATACGTTCAATAGTAGTAATTAGTAATAGACAAAGTGACAAAAATTGAGTGAATTATATTTAAGTGACTAAGAAAAAAATATTGAAAATAAATTACATGCAATTTTTATGCCTTGGGCATTGATAATAATATGAGATGATATTCACATTACCGAGATTTCATTATGTGAATAAAGCCATCATGCAAAATACGGAGTAATGACTTTAATTGGCACTATATTGACCGGATTTTAAAGCTCCACTAATACTTATGGTTTTCATTCAAATATTGAAATCTTGGTGATGCGCACCTTTACACTTTCATTCAATATCTAATGAATGTTTTTAATGACTCCATTATTCTCAATACATATTAAACCGCATAAATATTTTTATTCCTTATCACTTTTCATTCACACCCTTCTTTCTCCCCTTCATATGTTCAAAAGAGCTTCAAAATGACAACTCAATACTCAAGTTTGTTGCCAAAAAAAATTTCAATACTCGACCAAGTTTAACATCTACATCTTAAATCATTTGATAATTATACACGAAATTTTGAAATATTGAACCGATCATCAGCTTACATCAAGATGATCATCGACCAACTAAAGAACTTGGCTTCACTCCTACCAAATTTATCGTCGCTCAATGCATCGCAAAGACAACACATCTCGAAATGAAGCATGTATTGAGTGCATTATAATTATGTTACATCATGTTATATCAGACGTATTGCGCAATACGGTGATGTATAGTATAATTATGGTCAAATCACAGTTTTATACAAGTCGAAAAATTAGAAGATGTTTTGGTTGTTAAAAGTAAAACTAGCCAAATTAATACTATAACATTGAAGGTAAGATGAAGAAACAATTTGGTATATGATGAGATGAGATGAGATGGTGAGAAATTTTGAAATTAGTTTGGGTTTGTGATGAATACCGAGCGAGTATAAAAGTTGAAGGTATTAGAATTGGAAGCAATCATTTTTGTATTGTAAAATTATAAAATCCTACAATTGGAATTGGGAGTTCAACAAAAAGTAGTGCAATCAAAATTAATTTCTCTTAGCTAGAATATTCGAGATGTAATAGTTTAAGAGAAAACCATTTTTTCATTTAAATCTTTCTTTACTTTTAATTATATCACACACAAATAAAAAGATAAATAAATGATTAAGCAAATGGAGTAATTCAATATTAAAGAAGCATGTTCTTTTCTTTATTTTAGTAATTTTACTATTTTAAATGTGTTTAAGGATAATTTAATTCAAAAATACTTAAGAATATATTGTACATGAAAATAACCCTAGCGATAAACAAAAGATTGAGCGAAGGGAATAATTTAATATTAAAGAAGCATTTTCTTTGTTTTTGTAATTCTGCTATTTAAAATGTCTTTTACAATAATTTAACTTAAAAATATTTAAAGATATATTGTACATGAAAATAACCTTAGCATAAAATGAAATTAGTTATATAAATGCAGTATCCTTAAATTAAGTGTAATGGTCTTAAGCATTTTAAATATCTTGAAAGACAAGCATAATTAATGATCAGTTATTAGTTTTAATTAATATGATATTTGATCAGTCACATAAAACGTTAATCGTGCATAATTAATTATCATTTCTTAGTTTTAATTAAAATTGAATATATTTTATTTTGAAGTTAAACCTAATAATAAGAATTGAGAAAAATGTTTTTTTATTTATTTATAAGAAAATATTAAAGGTCATATATGAATTACTTATATTATTTTTCTTCAATTATAATAATAAAATTTAAACACAGGCCGCGTGAAGCGCAGAATGCTACCTAGTTATATAGAAAGGCTGGAGAGGGCTCTAGGTTAGGCATCGGAAAGGGAAAGGGTAAAAGTATGGGTTTAATTAAATGGGTTTTTCTAATGTGTGTCCTTAGGGTACACGTTAATAAGTTTATTATGGTAAGATTTACAAGATATTCTCATCATAAATACAAGTATAAACTCAAATTTACCATTTATGATGAGAATATTTTGGAAATCTTGCCATATTAAGCTTATTAACGTGTGCCCTTATGGCACACGTTAGAAAAACCCTAATTAAATTGGGCCAATTGTTTCACAAAGTTAGGATATTACTTAAAGTTTAGTGTATAATGGTAAGTTTGGACCGAATTTTGTTTATTTGAAATACCAAAGCGGTATAGACTATCGATAAATACAACTTTATTGGTATAATAATTTTGATAATTTAGACCCGTAAATACTGCGCTTATTTAGATATGCTTTATATATTTATAAATATCAAAGTTAAAGCCTTACCTTGAAAACGCAAAACATCATAGAAAAAACGAAGAGAATATATAAATATTCATATTTTTCTAATGTATAAACTTATCTTTAGCACATCGGGTCAAACGAGTAGGTTGAGTTTCAACCCGAAATTAGTAGGTCGTTTCGATGTTAGGTTAAACGGATCATGGGTAAACAAAATTTAAGTCATGACTTTGGGAAAAAAAACAGATCAACTCGAGTTATCATAAAGTAGTTAATGTGGCTTCTTTTTTTATTATGTACATAATAATCAATTAGAATAAGAGAATTTTATTTTATCAAAAAATTCTACCGAGATCTGTCAAATCGGGTGTGTCAAATTTTGAGTCAAAATACGAGTTGGATTATATATGGGTTGGGTCATAAAGTCAATTTTTGGGCTAGGGTGAGAGTACGAGTCAAAATTGTTAATGACGTTTTTTCCTAACATTTCTTAAATCGAAAAAGTGTTTTTTTTTCTTTTTCTTTTTCTTTTCTAAAGTAAACAAGTCAATACTATAATTTTAATCATATTCATTGCTTACATTACTTAACTAAAAGAATTATAAAAATAACTTATCTTAGTAATCATTTTAATATTAAATGACATAATAGTTATATAAATTACGTAGTATTAAAAATAGTAATTTGTTTAGGTATTATTTGATATATAATCTCTAAATATACATACTTTAATATATTTTTCGAATTACTATTTGTGATTTAATACATTTACGGGTTGACTCATACATGACTATTATTCCTGTCATTATTAATAAGATATGATAATCACTTATTCTTATATCATTAAAATATTATTTATAATTTGAATTGCATGAATGAAGCAATGTGTCTTATATGACTTTTTTTTTTTTATGAAAGAATGTCTTTTAGGAAGCTTTAACTTCAAAGAATATTGTTCGTATTTGTGTTTTTCAAAGCGTCTTACTTGTGACGGACACTATTCTTCACAAGCTTGTGACAGATAATGTACCTCTCACAATAAGACAAGTGAGAGGACAAATGGGGGAATATATCACGTTCAAAGCAATTATGCCAATATCTATATGGAGGTTTTCAAAAATATTAGTACAATATTAGAGAATTTTAATAGCACCCGTGCAATTTGCATGAGTTTAAGACTAGTACTACATAGTATAAGAAATCTGAACAAACAATATAACAAAAGTTCAGCGATAAAGTAACTTAACCTGATATCCAACCCGATGCATTATTTGCTAAATGATCTGATTTAAAATTGACCCGACCCGAACTGAACGCAAAAAGATAGACGAATCCAATATAACACGAAGCGACTTGATCCGATCCAAATTCAATCCAACTAACTCGATTGCCCACGTCTTGAATAGTTAGTTACTCGATGTTCTGCACTTATCTTTACTCCCTTTCTAGTTTCCAAGTTCCCTTTTACCCCTAAAATCTTCACCATGGTTTTTATGGAATCTTAATTGCAGCAGTTGACGTTGCCGTCGATGTTAACATCCCAGAGGTATGATTTGCTCTTTTTCGTAATCTTGCTCAAAATAAAAATCAGGGTTAGCTAACCCTAATTAATATTTTGACGCTTTGATTGTGTGCTTTGAAGTATTAGTTGATTAATTAGCCGTTGCTGGTTTTGCATGGTTCTAGAGCTGTCCTTATCGGATATTAGGGTTTGATGTGATTGAAAATGTTCTAAATTTTGTTAGGATATATTTTCTTTGTCTTACGATTCGATCTGCTATTGATGTGATTTGAATTATTTTCTATCCTCAATTGATTCAAAATCTTCTTTGTTATATGATCGAGGGTTAATTGACGAGTTGTAGTTTAAGTGTTATAAGAACGCTTGGTAAATATTGTAGAGATTTTATTAGTATGCTCCTCTCAAATTCTCAAACTGTAAATACGAGGCTGAAATTGCAATTGTTTTGGGCTATGATGGCTGGGATGTTCCTCTGTTAAGATTTCGTTTTCTATCTATCTTTTCATTGGAGTAGAATAAATCCGAGGCAATTGCCTTAAAGACAATGGGTTGAGCGAGCAATCAATGAGATTGTAACCCCATATCTATAGTAACATATACTCTGTATTTGCTTAGCCCAAGTTGTCATATTGTATTAACAAATTGAGTGGCCAACCAAACCCCTTTAAATGTGCACATTAAGCAATAGAGACCTGACAATATTTTATGTGTGTGACTAGATTTGAGCAACTTCTTTGGTCAAGAATCTATGTAGTGTTATCTTGTAGCAACACAAGTACACAACACAGATAATATAGTGATGTGTCATGCGCAGGTGCTTATAATTCAAGTTTGTCAATGTTTTATTTTAGTTGCCTTTTATGAATTTGATATACAACAATATTACCCTAGTGCCTCAATGGCTTCCACAAATTTGGTGGTGGTGGATGGGTAAGATATACGTAGTCATACCCTTGTGTTAGGACACAAAGAGAATGTTTTAGAATGACCCAAGATGAAATTGCGTCGAAAAACTACAACGAATGACTGGCACATACTCTACTATGCATAACTCTCTATAACATTGTCGTTTTATTTTATATTTGTGTTGTGCAACTGTTTATCATTTTCAATTCACAATGTGTTTTTCAGTTCCGTGCTTTGCCAGATCAATTCTATCGTGCTCCGGAGCACCACAAGCTTGGGAGACAACATGTTGTCAGTCAGGTTAGTTTTCTTTCTAAGAAAGTCACATAAATTTTTTTCCTCATTAGTCAGTCCGTTTTTTTTTTTTTTTTTCAAATGATTAAATAATCAAATATATTTTCTCATCAACCAGAGAGTCTTCCTGACAATGTATGTAGAGCAAGCTACTCTTGATATGTTTTATGAGGAATACGTACCCATGGAGTATGGTGATTATCTGAATAATATGTCCAAGTACTACTTCAATCTGGTGTTTTATTTATATTGCAATTGAAAATAATTACAGCCTTACATCATTCTGCAGTCGTTTCAAACTCCCTGTAGTTGCTTACGATTTTAATCTATTTGAACCCTAAGAAAAGTAGAATTTCTTTATACAAATGTCTCAAAAATGACTGAATTGGTCGGTTTCAATTTTTTTTTAGCAAAAAAATAAGTTCGTTTCCCGCAGGATCAAATTTGTCAAACTCACGTGTGGAGAAAACGCCTACTTGGGTTTGTAGTTTTGTGCTTAAATAAAAAATATTACTGAAATATGCAAGATTAATGTTGAAAGAAGTGCAGTAAGACATGATGGTTAAGGTTGTTGCAGTTTCATTGTCTGAAGTTGTTGAGATCATGAGATTGATACCCCTTAATGCAGTTTCATTGTCAAAAGTTCAAGGTTCATGAATGGCGAAAAAAAAAAAATGGAACTAAAACTTTATTATAATTTTGGTATTCTCTATCTCAAGTGCCAACTATACTTGTGAATCTTCGGTTCATACCCATTTTAGACCAAAAGTTTGAGAGTTTGGATTGTAAAACTAGATAAATTTAGGGGTAGAAACTTTTGGGGAACTTTTTCCAGATCCAAATATCAAATTAGGGATGTGACTGTGTGTGTTCAAATAGGAAGTGGGAGATGTAAGAACAAAACTTTAGTTTAGATTCTCATGGAGAAGGGATAACATGAGGTTTGAAATGGGAGTATACAGACAAGTTGATTAGGAATTGGGTTTTAATGGAGGAGAAAGAAGATGATGAGTGAGAAGGATAACCGTTTTTAGAATGCAATAGTGGAGAGAAGTACTGAGTTTCAATGGGGGAGAAAGGAAGACAACGAATTCTCTGGTTTCAACAGGGTTAAGAAAGGATTGATTCTAATGGCAAAGGAGTAGTTTGGGACGAAAGGGACAATAATCCTTGGAAATTAACTGAAAGGTTTTGTTTGGTCTTTGTACGCATGTAGACTATTGGCTCTACTCTTTTTATCTGAAATCAAAATTTATTGGCTTATGATTGTCGTTCTTTCTCTTGTTCTCCATGCTATCACCAATTGAAGCTTATCATAATCTTATCTTGGTCCTCTGAAACTGCCCATGGTTGGTGATTGCCATTGACTACCTATCATATTCATTCCTTCTGCAATCTTAACTTTAGATTCTAGACACGCTGTTAATGTTTTAGTTCAATATGATTTCGAGAAGTTCTTCTGCTTCAACTATTAACATGTTGATTGATAATATGCTTGCAGCGGATTGATCACATAAAGCTACGTATAAAGGTGAAACAAGAAAGCTTGTTTGATGTGCTGTCCAAGTTGTTTGTGCGTGATTCCTACAGAATATAGGAACAAGAAAGCTTGTCAAAAAATATATATTTGGTATAACCAGTCTTGATGCATGTACATAGCCAAGTGTTTGCATCAAAACAGGTACGCTTCTTTATTCCTTCTTTTTTACTAACTTGTTATGTGAATACATCACAACGACGTAATTTTGTATACTGTTCTTTGTGGCACGCTTTGGTTCATAGTTTAATATTGTACTTCTAAGGATGAGAGCATGTGCCCTTCTCATGTAAGGCATTAGTGTTTTACACAGGCTAATTATGAATGATTTATAATGAAAATTGCGATAAAGAATTGAACCAGAGGAACCGTCCTTCTGCACCTCACATGAGGTACTTTATCTAGGAGTGATTCGGGTTAAGAGCTCTAAACTGTGTTGTCATCTCATCATTAATCTCTTTTGCTTTTGTCATTTTCACTTTTCCTTTCTTACTCGAGTTGTAAAACTTCTAATGCGTTTCATCGTAACCTTTGTTTCTTTTCTTTGTAAAAAAAGGGGGTAAAGTATCAGTTAACTAAGAATTACAATAAAGATAGGATTAATTCATGGGAATAATCCGAACTATTGTCCATCTTCTTATAATAATCCGAACAATACTTTAACTCACAATAAACCATATTATTACCCTCCTCTTCTAATATTGTACTTACCCATTCTTGACCTTTAAATTCCGGTAAATTGACAGGTTACCCATTTTTTTGTTTAAGCCTCTCGTTTCCTCCTCCATTAATAACCTTAATCACCACCCATGACCCACCAGCCAGCCAGCATAGCAGTCACTACCATGACAACTATCCCAGACCCACAACCACCGATATTACGCCGTGGACTCCGCCTATGCCGTCGACCACCTGCGTTTATCTTAATTACTAGTAAGATTTTCACTTGATGGCTGTTTAGTTTCAGTTGAACAATTGGTTATGTATGCGATTATATTGATTACAGAAAGATTTCCACTTTCAATCATTCCTCTACGGCCCATTAATCTCCTTTTTAACATTTCAAAGAAATAGGGTAAATGAGGATAAGTCCACTCATTTATATGAAATGATTGACTAGGAATATAAGGTTCATGTTTGATGGTCGAAGAATGTTAAGGTGAGGCTATGGATCTATTGAAGATTCGGAGTGCTTAGCTTAATACAGCGGTACGGAGTGGCTTCAGGATTCAGTGATTAAAGGTTTAGTGTATGACTATGAGTGTGGGCGTTGATGATGGCGAGTTTTGGGAATCAGTAATGGTGTTGGTGGCAGGTCTGATGGTAGATGAAGGAGTACGAGAGTGGTTACTTGTTTATATGTGAGGCAGTGAGGGTGAGGGTGGGGGTCTGAATGTTTTGACTTTTGGGTGGGTAATATTTGCTAAATTGTAAAAAAAAAAAAAAGAATAATAACTTGTTTAACAGGTACCCGGTTACCTGTTCTAATCTGAGAAGATGATTGTTAAAAGTGGGTTTATTGTGGGTTAAAGTGTTGTTTGGATTATTATAAGAAGATGGGTAATAGTTTGGATTATTCTCATGAATTAACCCTAAAGAAAATAAAGACGGACAAAGGTTCAGTACGCGTAAAGCTTCTTTAATTATGCAGCTAATTCCCTTTCTCCATTTGGGAAATACCATGGATGGTGGTTGAGTGGTTAAAGTATGGTAATGTTTTGGTTGGCTTTGTGTTTGTAGAAACTCTAGAAAGAAATGTTGTAGAAGTTACGTGGCAATTAGGAGAGTAAATTAAGTACTCTTATCCTCAGTCCGCAATATGATTTCAATACAAAGATAAATAGCCCTCGCAATGGCTAAGAAGTATCAATGAGGTAGTGACGACTACAATTGTAGTCCACCACACAAGTTAGAGAGGAAACTACCATTTTGGCTTGAATTATGTATCAATACAAAACTCTCTGCTTTTCTTTTTCTCCCAAGAATTATGAATTAGGTCGTGCTTATTTCGACTCGGGTTGTTCATTTTGTTAATGAAAGTTACATATTTGTGTTCATATTTAGCGTTTTCTCTTATTTTTGTGTATGAAAGTCATGTTGTTGATGCCCATAGCTAAATTTGGTTGATTAATTACCAACTTTATAGACGGATTAAGTGTACACGGATAATAATATGTCTTTAAGTTTGTACGTTTAAGCCGAAATTTCATATATTAAGCTGACACAAGGGTTTATGAGCTTGGACTCAGTCTTACACCAAGTTTTGCCAATTGCCCGAATGATTATTAGTGAAATTTTAACCAGGTCTATGTTATACGGTTGGGGAGTGTCGTAATGTGGATTATAGTAAGTTGGTTCACTAAGTTAAAAGTTGTTTTCCTACTTTACGCATATACTCCCTCCATTCAACTCCACATTGCATGTATTCCTTTTCCGTCCATTCAACTCCACATTGCACCTTTCCTTATTTGGTTATACTTTTAATACTATAATACTATGTTACCACTATTAAGGCCCACTTTTTGAATATAAATTGTACAAAATAATAACACCTTCCATCCACTTAGTGTACTTTTAATACTATAATATAGTTTTCTTAATATTTGTGCATAAAGCATATATGCAAAGTGGAGTTGAATGGAGGGAGTACTATTCTTCCATCTATAACTACATTGGTAACTGTAACATGTGAGAATTTTGTTCCAGTTTCTATTGTTGAGTATTGGCTGTTTTGTTATTTTTTATGTGCTTGAAATGATACAAGGTGTCACTAATTCATACTTTTTGATTAACTTATTGGCTATAGGATCCACCGGAGAGGCTGAAAGGGTCAACTTGGTGATAGGTAATCCCTTCCTTTGTCTATTCTGATTCATAATGTTTTTTTTAAGATTTTCGTATGCAAACAGTAGGGCACTAAAAACTGTGAAATATAGTTAAAATTGAGATTGTGACTTCATTAGTAGTGTATTAGACATGAGGAAAGGTTAGCATTCATTCTGCTAGGTGTTATAAAGTCTGTGGCTAGAGAAGTGGTAGACATAAAACACTCTCTTAAAGATGGGAAATGGGAAGCCCATAGAAACTTGAGACTGATTGGTTTGGGTATTGTATGAGTAAATTAATTGTTGATGTTCAAGGAAATGTTTGTGCGGGGGGCTTGGTGAGTGGTAAACGAGACGTGGGTTAGAAGTCGTTATGGGTTGTTGTTGCTGGGAGGCTCTTTTCTTATATATTGTCTCACACACGGGAATTGTTGGGGAGGTAGGAGAAATATAAATTAGACTTCTTGATCATTTCTTATTTTTGTGGTATAGTCCCTTTTCCCTATATTTTTGCGCGCACGTGTGTGGATTTGAGTGTTGTTTGATGCAACTAATCCGGCTGATCTTTTTTTTTTTTTTTTCCTTCCGTCATTATCTTATCATTAGCCGCATCACTGTTTCTTGTACATACAAGGTAACACGTGAACACCTGTAGGTGCATATCGGCTTTGAACAGATCAGAGTAGTCAATTGTCTGGTTACTAAAATAACAAATGTTTTTTAGATCTGAGATTTAACTCTGTAGACCTGTTTCAACACCTAACAAATACCGCAATTGACTTTAATTCATTAATGTGAAAGACGCTTGCTCAAAGGTAAAACCTTTAGCCAAAAATAAGGAGGGTTAAAGTTTGAAGTTTGAACCTTTGACCTTTGGTTTGACTATTCACCACGCAATCATTGAACAGGGTGTTTAAAATGAAAATAAGCTCCAACTTCACATTGTTGATTTACCATTTTAGACTCAATAGTGCTTTTATTTTGTGTTGTTTCTTTGGGAAGCGTCTTTGATGATATAAGACTTACGACTGTGATGACTAATGAGGTTTGGGTGAATGAAAATGGGTACTTTTCATTAGGAAGTGATTTAGTCTGGTTTGCTATTCCTACGAGTCTTTTAAAAGGCCAACTTCAGTATGAGGAAAAATTTGGTCTTGGTGTGCCAGGACACTATACATAACCTTTAATGCATATATTAGAAATCCTACACAGGTTCCCTTCTCTTACTTCCGCTGTTGCGATGCCTGAGTTTCTTGAAGAGGTTTGTTATGCTATTTAAGGAGGTTCACCAAGTTTATGCTAATCACACTGGTTGTAGTTTGAAGATGCTGAGATTGCCGATCAAAGAGACTGCAGACAGCGTTTCTTGAAACTGACTAGTTTACGTTGTCATTTGATGCAATGGTCATTTTAGTCAGTGATGTCGTGATGCTGGCTCATGTGTAGTAGCTATAGCATCAAACGTGTTTGCCAAACTTTTTAAGAGCCTTGAGTGTTCGCTTTGTAATCCGATTGCTAGTTTTTAAGTGATAATAGGTGGATTTTTAAGTGAGAAGGGTACCCTAATTTGGAATGTAATTGTAATTTGTAAATGTTAGATGGTCATAGTTTATGTTGGCTTCTAACATTATGAAATTTATGAAATGTTCAGCACGATTAGATACCTTATGGAATGGTAAGTGAGGACTGTGGTAGTCGGGTGAGTAACAATCGAGAAGATGGGAGGAGTGGTGTTTTGTATGAGATGGAAGAAGCATTTTCTTATGTAAAATTAGTATTACGTAGTTGTCTTTGAAGGTTTGACGAATTTTTAGTAGGAGTAGGCTTATGGGAAATTGCCGTAGGGTTGGGTGGTGAAAAGGAGTGCACCACAATAAGTGTGGGTTAATGATGTTGCTTACACAAATAAGAGTGATGGAGGAGGCAACGAAGTTGTCGCCATCTAGTTTAACATCATGAAATTGATTTATTGTTTTTACTTTTTTTTTTCCCCGCGGATTCAATGATTTGGCGAGGTAGAATCTGAAGAAAGTGAGATCATTAAGGAGTATATAATTCTCTATGTAATGGTTGTTGCTATTGTTGGGTCGTAATGAGCTGTTGAGCAGTAACCACGAGTTTCCACTTTTCAGTATCAACACATAGAAGTGTGGTTCGGTGTGGCTAATGGCTATGAGGTCCTACCAAGAAGGGAAACAGATGGTGGCAGGGGCTGCTTAAGGTGTTTTAGGATAGGGAAGGTAGAAGAAAATGGTGGTAATGGTGCTTGATGTGCAATTTATGGTCAAAGCTTAGGATCAATTGAATTAGGAGCAAAGCTGACACGAGATTAAGAAATCAAAGTAATTGAATACCGTTGTCCATGCTGTTTTATTACCAATAACATTTACATGAGAGTTATATTTTAGGACGCAAGGCCAACATATTTTAATCCAATCATGAATCACGTAATATTACACGTAATATTTTAATCCAATCATGACCCACTGCCTTTTTTTTTTTTGTTATTCTCAATGTTTTCAGATATCTTAGCGATGTAATTAAATGAGATATTGTTTTATGGTTCAGAAAAGAAAAGGCCCCTTCAAAGCCTAAACCCAATGGGCCTTTCTTCCTATGCTCGAAAGAGGGGCGCACAACTTTGCTTTGAGAGGGGAAGAAATGCTTGAGGTAATTGCCTGAATGCATAGAATTTACTACTGATCTAGTTACTAAAGTGAACTAAGTTAAGTGATTATTTTATCTGAGAACATTATCAGGAAGAAATGGAGCTGTACAAGAGCAGAAAAAAACAACTGCCAATTTGAAGAAAAGGGAGTTGATGAAAATTCAGAAGGTTATTTATTGTAGGAGGAAACGACTAGGTACATTATCAAGGTTCTTTCGTTATTTTGAAGTTCGATCTTTTTCTTGCTTTGAATTTGGATGTTTATTCAGCTAATAGTTACAGCTATCATAGACATGAAGTAGAAGCAATCATTTATTTTCTAACCTTATTTATTACTCCCTCCGTCCCAATCATTTGTTTACCTTTGACTTAATTATCCCTCATGAAAATAAAAAATCAACAACCCCTAAAATGTGAGAACTTCACTTTAGAATGCCCCAAAATAATACCCCTTAGGAATAGTGTAATTCCCTTGTGAATAGTCTCCCATCTCAACCGTTCACTCATTGCCCTCATCCTCTCATCTAAACCCTTCTTCTCTTATTTTGCCTTCCGTTTTTCCCTCTTTCACTCTGAGACACTAATTTCCCCTTTCTCCTTTTTCCCTCTTTCACTGTGCACCTACTCAACCATGTTCATCGATGTTTACATTGCCACACTTTGCTGCCGGATTTAAAGCAACCCAGCCATGTCGTCAATCGATTCTGATTTCCTAAGGTGTAGTAAGTTTGGTATTATTCAATTTTCTTAGTTGTTTGTTTGAATTGCTCCTATCTGGCTTTTTTTTAAAGGTGGTTTTTCAATTTTATAGGGTTGTGCATGTCGGATTTGATCCGGATACAAAGGCGAGACATTATAGCTCCATAAGGCTGCTGGCGATGCTGCTGAACATGGCGCCAACAACAATGGCTACTACTTCAATTTTGCTTCTCATCCCCTTTTTCTGGATTTTCGTATGCTTTGGTTTTGGCGGCCCTGAGATGCTGTGATCTTTGGTTTAGGCGAAGTCTGGTTTACAGGGTTTAGGTCCATAGTGTGGTTAATTGAAGATT
Organism: Silene coronaria; assembly: GCA_028566215.1. Lineage (NCBI taxonomy): Eukaryota > Viridiplantae > Streptophyta > Magnoliopsida > Caryophyllales > Caryophyllaceae > Silene > Silene coronaria. The sequence goes on from JAOWBH010062993.1 coordinate 23,453, forward strand.
AACATTAAAAGGATTCACAACGGCGTCGTTTGCGAGATCTGGTAGTGAGGTATTCTAATGTTTTGAGATGGTTTACATGCCAATTCTGGTTTGGGTTCTTCATGGCTCGAGTTTTCCTACTTTCTGAATTTAATGCTTAATTTACACAGTTTCAGGTTACTGCCAATACATTTGGGCTCTATCATCTCAAGGCTCGGTATAACAAGTTTATCTCTCGAGGTTTTTCCCTTCCTCTATTTCTTCACAATTGAAATTGTACTTATTTGTAAGCTATCTGTTTGCATTGTTCGGTTGCTGCATCGCATATATGAAGCTGCTTTGCTTGGTATTGGTTCTTAAATTATTGAATTTGCTCTTGTAAATTCTAGATTTACGAGGATGATTATTATTAATAAGTATTGTTGTTAGTACTGTTATTATTAGTATTATTTTTGACGCTCAAGTGAAGATGACTTTCAGGCTAAAAGTGTAAGTTTAGCTAAAGTAATGCTTGTTAGTATAGTCCTATGGCTGTTATTATTAGTATAATAGAGTTGTCCTTT
>JAOWBH010062994.1:0-15028 GCA_028566215.1 Silene coronaria
CTTCCGAGTCACACCTCGAAATGTCACACACAATGACCAATTAAGCAACACGTTTTCGAATATCAAGAGTCTTAAAAATTTTTCGTCGCTCTGTCAAGCATCATGCACGCCACCCGAGTGCCACCTACACGTACACCTCATGATATACACCGAGTCAGTCCTTCTTGTGTCTTCCGTGCATTGTCTTTTGGGTAAGTGTGAATCGTGGTCGAACGGATCTTGATACGCCGTCGTTTCTTTCTCAGTACAAGATGTCTGGAGCAGCAAGCAACGCAAGTATTCATGGTCCAAATGGTATTGCTGAAATCTTTGCCGCGATCCTTCACCTTCAAACCAGTCAGAATGTTGCTTACACCCGACTTCAAACAAATGAGAATCGTATTGTTGCTGTGGAATCCCAATTGCCACCAATTGAAACACCTATGGGAGATCTGCAACCACCTCCTGGTGGAAATGGTGAAGTCGCCATAAATCCTGGAAATGGTACTTATGTACCCACTGAAGCTGAGAAATGCTTAAGTTATCTGGAGAAACAACTCATGTATCTCAAAGGTGATGACATCTACAGGGAAAACAGTTGCAAGTATGAATCTGTCAATGCTCAATTTCCTACTAATTTCACCATGACAGACATTCCAAAGTTCAAGCGGCGCGAAAATCCTTTGAATCATATCCGTGCTTTCAAAGACTATATGTCCATCAAGGACATCCAGCCAGAGATGTTTTTAAGAATCTTTCCTTCATCTCTATACACCACCATTCCCAGGTAATGGTTCTACTCCCTAGACCATAAGAAACTGACAACCTGGGATGATGCTGCAATCGAGTTCACTAAGTAGTATACAGATAACGCAGAAATCCAGGTGAACATGCGCACTCTTGAAGTCCTAACTCAAAATGATAAGAAAGGGTTCACTGACTTCCTAACTAGATGGAGGAAGACTAGCACTCAGTTGGTTGAACATCCTGAAGAATCCGTTCTGGTCGAGAAATTCGTGGACAATCTCATGCCAATTTATGCGAGCCATTTGAGATATTAAAACATCAAAACCTTCAACGATTTGACTGTACTAGGCACCAGAATTGAAGATGATATCCGTAAAGGTGTCCTATCCAAGACTGTGGTTCGTGGGTATCAAGGCTCAACCTCCACTAGGACTCGTTCCTACGGTTCCACTAGCAAAACAGAAGAAGTTATCCTCTTAGAAACTTCTAAGAAGAGTACACCATAAAGGAATTTCAGTGACATCGGTGATACCTATACCAATGCTTTGACGAGACTAATAAAATTGGGGAAGATAAAACCTATCAGACCTACACCCAATCCCGACCTGAAAAGAGGAACAGATTCTAGGATAGCAATGCCTACCGTCAGTTTTATAGAGGAAAAGGACATGATACGGAGAAATGTTTCATGCTGAAACATCTTATCCAGGATATGATTGAAGAGAGGAGACTACCCCTTCCTCCTCCAGATAAGCCTAGCAACATCGAAATTCCTCTTGAAATTGTAGTGATAACTACAAAGATGAATCCGTCACAGATTATTCACATCTGATTTCAGATGAGTTTAAGTTGATCAAACGAGAAGAAGAGATGAACAAAATAATGAAAGAGAAATATTCTCTACCCTGGTATCTGAGGTTGCAACAGGAAATGGAAGAGAACAGGAAAAAGTCTGTTGTACGCTATCTAGAGTTCATTAAAAATCCTCCCGAGCTAATAACTCTCGATAACTCTGATAAGAAGTCGTATGCCTACGAAGTTGGCTCTTCAGAGGACCAAATGATAGGATACATATTACCACGATGTGGTTAGGATGCAACTGAACTTAGCAGGGCAACAAAGGCTTGGCATAAATGGTGGTTTAGATCAGCTAAAAGAAAGACGGGTTTGGAATGGAAGACAAAGACTGATCTGGATTACTACTACATCACCGACAGGAAGCTTTACTGTCCTTGAAAGGAGAACCTGAAGACGACGAATATGAGTCTGAGTTAGAGTCTGAGTCGGAGTCTAAGTCTAAGTCTAGGGAAGTTGTCAAAGAGTCTTCTCCTATTATATTTCCTTCTAGTTTATCTCCTAGCCTAACATCTTTTAGCAACAGTAACCTTGGTCTTGTCCCAGTGACTGTTCCTTTACCGGCACAGACTAATGATCAGATGGCATCTTTATTTCAGCTTTTTGCAAACTTTAATATGAATAAATCAGATTCTGCTTACTTCTCTTGCTTTTATACTTGCAATTCTGTTTACGGCGATATTAAGGATGATCCAGACCCCGACACAATCGAATTACCTCCCTAAATAATAAAAGAATTACTAGAAGAGGGACAAGGGGCACCGGTTATAGAAAATACCAAACCAATAAATGTGGGCACAGTCCTAGACCCTAAGGAACATAGAATAGGGACAACCTTAAACCCAACAGAAAAGGCGGAGTTTATCTAACTTCTCAACGAATTCAAAGACATTTTTTTCTGGTCTTGCAAAGACATGCTAGGGATAGACAAAGACATAGCTGAGCACCGAATCCCAATCAAGCCTGGGTATAAGCCAGTAAAGTAGAAGCTTCGACGGATGAAAACAGAGTGGCCTCCAAAGATCAAAGAAGAAATAGACAAACAATTCAAAGCTGGGATTATCATAGTTTCCGAGTATTCTGACTGGGTAGCTAATGTTGTCCCCGTGCCCAAAAAGGATGGGTGAATCCGGGTTTGTGTTGATTCAAGATGATTTTTCGCTGCCTCATATTGACGTCTTGGTAGATAATATAGCTGATCACGCGCTACTGTCATTCATGGATGGGTATGGTGGGTATAATCAGATCAAAATGCCTAAAGAAGACATGCACAAAACTGCGTTCATTATGGCATGGAGTATATATTGCTACGCGGTTATGCCATTCGGGTTGATAAATGCTGGAGCTACTTACCAACGGACCGCTACGACTTTGTTACATGACTTGATGCACAAAGACATGGAGGTATACGTAGATGATATGATTGTCAAGTCGAAAGATCGCAAAGGCCATATTACCAATCTGCGGCGATTCTTCCTTAGACTCCGCAAATACAACATGAGACTCATTCCTGCTAAGTGCGCATTCAGAGTCACGTCAGGTAAATTGCTGGGCTATGTAGACAGCCAACGAGGGATAGAGATCGATCCATTCAAGATCAAGGCTTTAATCGAGATGCCTCAACCTCAGATAGAAAGGGACGTAAAGGGTTTCCTAGGCAAAGTCCAGTACATCAGTCGATTTATCTCAAAGCTTACCATGGTTTGTGAACCAATATTCAAGAAATTGAAAAAAGCAACCAACACGATATGGGATGAGGATTGCCAAAAGACATTTGATAGGATAAAAGAGATTCTGGCCAAACCACCAGTCCTTATGCCACCTCAAAAAGACCAACCTCTGTCTTTATACCTCAAGGTTACAGACACGGCCATGGAAGCCATGCTTGCCTAAATGATTGAGAAAGAAGAGAGAGCTATCTACTACCTTAGTAAGAAGTTCTTGGAATACGAGATCAAATACGCACCTCTCGAGAAAACTTGCCTCGCTCTTGTGTGGGCAACTAAGAAACTGCATCATTATATGCTTAGTTATTCAGTTAACGTGTATTCAAAAATGGATCCGATCAAGTACATATTCGAGAAGCCTGTGCTCAATGGTCGCTTAGCACGATGAAAACTGATGCTTTCGGAGTTCGACCTTAAATTCGTTTCTTTAAAAGTCATCAAAGGACGTACAGTGGCCGAATTCTTTGCAGAGAGTCCGATCCAAGATACCCAAGCTATAGATACATGGTCATTTCCAGATGAAGACATTATACACCGATACTGAGTCTTGGGACCTCTAATTTGATGGGTCTTTTAACTCGAGAGGGTATGGCATATGAGTGTTACTCATTTCTCCTGAAGGTGAGCATACATCGATCTCGGTCAAACTCGACTTCGAGATGACCAATAATACTGCAGAGTACGAAGCTTTTCTCATCGGCTTACAAACGGCAGTAAGTCTGGGTATAAAGAGACTACGAGTACATGGAGATTCGTTCCTAATAATCAATCAGATCACTGGTTCATGGAAGATTCGAGCGAAAGTCTCGCACCTTACCAAGCAAGGATAGACCAAGTGGCTCATTTCTTTGACCAAGTCACTTGCATCTGCCTAGGGATGAAAATCATCTTGCCAACGCTCTTCCAAAACTCGCATCACTAATTAACATGCCAGGCAATATGGTCGAAATGCCAGTTTGCATTGAAAGGCATTCAGAACCAGCCTATGTGCACTTCTTAACCCAAGACAAGGAAAGTCAAGAGAAGCCTTGGTATCAAGCCATATTGAATTACAAGCTCACCGGTGAATACTCACCAGACATGGATAATAGAAAGAAACGGATTGTATGAAATCTAGTTGCATAATATGTCTTAAATCAAGGAGAATTGTACAAAAGAATACCCAAATGTGTCATTCTGCTTTGCCTCGATCATTCGAAAGCAAAGAAGGTCATGGAGGAAGTTGATGACAGAGAATGCGGTCCTCACATGAGTGGGCCCATGATGGCCAAGAAAATAACGCGTCTGAGGTATTACTGAACGACTATGGAAGCAGATTATGCTAAATACGTATACCATTGCCATAACTGTCAAATCTTGGGAATGTGCAACATGTTCCACCATCCTTGATCTACACAATGACATCTCCTTGGCCATTCTCTACGTGGGGAATAGACATCATAGGGAAGATCACCCCGCCCAGAACGGGAGGCCACTGCTACATTTTCGTTGCGATTGATTACTTCACTAAGTGGGTTGAGGCAGCTTCCTACAACACCTTGACATCCAAGCAGGTGGCTAAGTTCATACAAGTCAACCTTATATGTCGTTACGGGTATCCACATGAGATAATCATCAACAATGGATCACACTTCCAAGCAAAGATAGGACAATTGTTGGCCAAGTATAAAATCAAATATCATCATTCTTCTCCATATAGACCACAGACAAATGGAGCCGTTGAGGCAGCAAATAAGAATGTCGTGACAATCCTTAAAAACATGATGGACAATTACCGCGATTGGCCAAATAAGATACCGTTCGCATTATGAAGTATCGAACTTCAGTTAGGACGCCCACTGAGGCTACTCCTTTCTATTTGACTTATGGAGTGGAAGCAGTGCAACCAGTAGAGCTAGAGATCCAATCTCTATGCATTCTACTTGAAAGTCAGATTCCGGAAGCAAAATGGAATAAACACAGATATGAAAAACTCATCCTCTTGGATGAACGACGATTACGGGCCTTACATAATGTTCTGATGTATCAAGCAAGAATCAGAAGGGCTTTCAACAAAAGGGTTAAACCAAGGAACATAAAGAAAGAGCATTTGGTGCTTAAATCCATCCGCGCTCTCCTACCAGTCAACCCCAGTGGAAAATATAAACCTAATTGGGCAAGACCTTACCTTGTTAAGACCATCCTATCAGGAGGAGCAGTTAGAATCATAGACTTATATGGGAATGAATTCTCAAACCCGACTAAACTAGACCAGTAAAAGAAATATTATTCCAGACTTACACCGCGCTTCGTGGATTCGCACGTGACGCTCTTGTGTCACGGCCCACATGGCCCTTGGCCAATCCTTGACGTCATCTTCGCTCTTACATTTTGACATTTTTTTATCCTCTGTATCATAAAAATAATTCAATTACATTTTTGGAGTACGTAAAGCACCATGCTTATCATTCCTAAGTTCATTATAAAGCTCTTGCTTTGAACATTTATTCCTTTGCACATTTTGAACTTCGTTGGTTTGATTTCATCTTACGGATGAATACGTAGGCAATCCTTTTTAAAGAATACAACCACATCTTAATCGCGTAAATAGAAGAACAGTTTTAATTAACTGGAATTTGAAAGAATAACTAAAAAGGGACAATCACGAGTTTCTAACTAAAATAACTGTTTATTTATTTAAATAGTAATATGACACAATAATAAACGCTGAAAATAAAGTCTAGGCTAGGACTCTAAACAATCTGCCATTTATTACAACAAATAGTATCTAGTATTAAATAATAAAAGGCAAGGTCCTATTCTAGATCTTTTATCTTCCCCTTGCCTTTGTCATTTTTTTTATCATCTCGGCCTCGAGGTGGTCGCTCCTGCACTATCTCTGACCTAATCACCAAAGGTCTCTCTCGTGGCCTTGACCTCCCATCTCTCGCGATCACTATCTTCTCAACAAGAGGATTCTTCCTTGATTTCTTCTTAGGATGGACGGCATGGGAGCCTTCTCCCTCTTCAAGCTCGGCCGAGTAGTCCTGCTTAGCCTTGGCGGCATTGCGCCTCTTATAGTCGGCCGGCTCACTCTTCCTTAGATTCTCGCGCTCTTCAGATGTGACGGCCTTTGTCCATTGCAAAGACAAGTCAGATACCCATAAAGAGCCAGGAGCAATGGGTACATACCACATGTTTCTCTGCATCCAACAGACGGCCCATTCACGGCATAAGTCGAACGTATGAGCAAGAGCAGTCTGGGGCATAGTATCGAGTTTCAGAATCTTTTGCTTCAAACCCGCCTGTCTAAGGAGCCTCTCCCGGAAAATATTAACCATAAATTCCAAGCTGGGTACACGAACGGATCGTATAGTATCAAGTAATGATACACCGGTCAGCGCCTACAAATGCCACTATGGCACAATCCACCTGATTAAGGATTCTCCCTCAGTCTTCAACTTATTTTCCCAGTAATTGCAGATTCGGGTGAATTCAACATTAAAGAGCCTAGTCCTCATCACAATAGAACGGGGACGATAGATAAGCGCATCAGCTGGGGGCTCGATCAGTCTTAGTATCCCCATGAGCCATATATACCAAAAAAAATCCAACTGATTACCGATACAAAAAATAAATCAATCAAAGAGAAAAAAAAGAGAAAAAGGGTAGTCCATTTTACCTGTAAAATAAGAGGACTTCCAAGGTACGACAAATCACGGTTGGCTTTTCGGTCATCCACGCCAAGTATGGTCTCTCCTAGAATCAAGCATGTTGGGCTCCTGCGCAGCTCCATTTGTTCGACGATGGAGAGAAATCGTGGATCACCCCTCATGTCCTTATCAACGTGTCCACAAAAATGTAGCAATGGAGGAGGCAAAATTCAATGGCTCTAGGCTTTACAGCATATGATAAGGTAGGATCATTCCTATCTATAAATCGGTCCAGAAATTCGAACATTCTCACCCCTTTTGAGGTTACTAAGCGGTCTACTTCAGCTCGAGTGAGGCCTAAGAAGTCTCTGAATTTGTTCTTACAACCCTGGGAACTAGGTGGCACTACTAGAGCATTTTCCACATCCCTCCCTAACCGCGGCTATATCTTCGGGAAATGGACAAATTTCATCTCACGAAAATGCAAAAACATGAAAACACGGATTCCAATATTCAAGACAAGCATCTAGAAAGGGTTTCAATACCTTAACTTGCTTCAGGCTAATGATGGTTCATACCCCATATGCCTGCATGTCATGCTTCTCTACATTCATTAACTCTTTGAGAAATATTTTTCTTAAGAATTTTATAAGAAGAAGACGATTGGTGATGAGTATTGTAAGTATAGGGGTCAGAGTCATCTCATATATATAGTTTTTCGGCTTTTCAAAACTCGCTAAGGAAGAAACGAGCTGGAGAGATGACGTAACTCCTGCTGCGCCTTCAGGAAGGATCGCAGCAGTGGCTGCGCCTTCGCCTGGACCCTTTTCACTGGAAGACGGTCTCGATTACTTTCCATATTTGGTTTTTGGCAAGTTTTCCCTATTCCTATTGGATCAACCTTTGTTATTCCGGAATTTTCTTAGATTCCGATTCCCGATGACGATGGGACCTACATTTCGAGACATTTTCTGCGACATTTCGATTTTCGTTCCAAACCGCGATGAACACTTACCCATTCATTCTTTTGGGTATCACTCCCCGTTTCGAGTCGCATTTTTTTTTATGCAATTTTGATCGTCTTTAGGTTGCCCCATTTAGTAGGCATTTTTTTGGATTTGGTCGGCATTACATTTAATTGTTCAAGCCAACATTTGTAAAATTCAATTAATATTTGTATATTATTTTAAATCATTTAATTCATTCATTTTTATTCAATTAACATTTACATATCCTTTAACTTCAACTAATTCTTTTATATTCTTCAATTAATTCTTTAATTCATTCTTTTTTTCAAAATCGTGAATATTTTCAACTTTTATTTTCTCTCACTGTGTTTATTACGTGTTATGTCATTTTTTTTGTATTTTTTGGCGGCATAACAACTGAAATATTGTCTAGCCAAATGTATATGAGCTAACCTGCAGGTACACATCTCCCAACAAAACTCCAATGGCACGCAGGCCAGATATATACATCAAAACCAAGAGTAAGTCGGACTCATGTCCATCATCAATCGTCAAACAAGAGATCATCTAACTCCTTTTGGAATGCCAAACGCTCCTGCAAATCAGCAATCTACTCATCGCAAGCCTCGAGCTCTTGCTCCACACGGGCCAAGTCTCCACGGACCACTGCCAGCTCAGTCAAGTCTTCGGGCCACCGGCTAGAGCCTCCACAGCTGTTGCCCTGAGCCGGTTAGCCATCCGCCATAGCTCGACATGGCTTGATAACCATATCTGCATTTCAAATTTCAAATCATCAAGGCACGTTCATATATGTGGAAAATGGTAAGACTCTAAACTGGGGGGTTACCCTCCTGACAACGTACTGCCACTCGTCAAGCCCAACATCTGTAACCTCCTCTAAGAAAGTGTCTATCGTCGTATGCGCCACCATACCAGCAGCTGGTCCTCGGTACTCTAACGTGTCCGGATAAGATGGGGGCTCGGCACCCGCCTCGTCAATCTCCTATACAACGACATCAGTTTCTAGCTAATAAAAAAGGGAAGCAATGGTTGTTCAAATACAAGTGAAAGAGTCGATACAAACCACTATCGGCCAGTGAGCTAGCCGTCTCTAAACGAACTCGGAGTACTCCATGTCCGGAAGCAAGAGGGCACCACCACTAGCCCCAACCAGGTCTGTCGTCCTCTCCTCACCTGAAGGCTCCTTAAACATTGTTCGAGTTGGATTGATGGGGACAACGAAGCGATCACTGGAGCACTAACGATCCAAACGCTCACCTAGGTACCAAACTGGTCCTATAGGCGTCGCCAGAAGAAGCCTACACGAACTCCTTGTCCTAATTCGATCAACTACAAAGGCCAGAGCACCCGAATAGGCCTTCCAATGTCTAGGTGTCCACTAATCGATGCGAAAGCAGTATTAAACGATGAAATGATAAACAAAATAAAACAAGGAAAGATAATGTAAGGGATTCCACTTACGTTATCCATCTACAAAGCATTTACTTGCCTCCCGCAAGCAGGGCCATCTGGGAGATATTCGTGGCCATGTATGAACTTTTAAAACGGGGCCTAAACTGATTAGTTTCGAACCACATAATTGAAAGTAGATATTGATTAAAGGTGGTTTAGACTTTAGAGCGGTTAAACTAAAATCCTATTTAACTTTGGTAGTCAATTTTGACCTCACAAGCAACAATATATAATAATGACGATAATATATAAATAATTTTTTGATAATTTAAGGCAATAAATTTGACAATGTAATTAAACATTAGTTGGTCTTCTCTTAAGACAAGCATAACCATTTTTAAGAATAAAACGGGTCAAATACACCCTCCATGGCAAGATAGGACATATTGCTTTGTTAATCCCTAAGAGCTCTTCTTTTATCCTATCCCTTGACCCATCTTAAATTTAAGACTGATATTTTCGTCTTAAATAAGGATTATAATATTTTGTGATTAAACATATAGTATTTATTTAAGAATAACTAAAAGTTAATTTACATTATTTTGTCAAAACTCACCTAGATATGAGGCCTATGACCTATGAATCGAAAAAACAAAAACAAAAGAAGAATGATTGGATAATTTGTCCCAACTTGAGTTGCAGCACTTCAGATAATAAAAGTTGTACCATTAGGCCCATAAACTTTCTTTTTCCTCTATATTTATATGGACCGCAGGAATAAAATTTGGGGCCTTGACATCTTGGGGGCCATGTTCAAATGAACAGGTTCAACACCCTAAGAACTGGCCCTGCCTACAAGTGTCGTAGGAAGACCACTGACTCTTCTTCCGACAAATGATCCAATCCCTCACCACGGGATACTGTCGGGCTACGTCTGCATCTCTCGGCGGGGTGAAATCGGCGAAATAAGAGTATATCCAAGCCTGCAAAATACAAAAGGAGAGGAATATACGATCTTTAGTTATATACACCCTAGCCAATTTAAATTCAAGGACAAGCTTGATATTTATATGCAATCATTTTCTATTTTCAAAATTCAATACTCGAGTTCAAAAACGAGTATATTTATATGCAATCATTTGCTATTTTCAAAATTCAAGACTCGAGTTCAAACACGAGTATATTTATATGCAATCATTTGCTATTTTCAAAATTCAGACTCGAGTTCACACACGAGTATATTTATATGCAATCATTTGCTATTTTGGAAAACGAAGACTCGAGTTCAAACACGAGTATATTTATATGCGATCATTCGTAATTCGAAAATTCAAGCTCAAACACAAGAATTTTTATGATCCTTCGTTATTTTAAGATGAGAATTATTTTTCATCCATACGATCATTCGTAATACTAAGATGAAATAAAAGGAAAGATGACATAACTCCAAGATCAGCCAAGGACCGACAGTGGCAGGAGAAGTCCTTCTCTCGATCAGCTTAGGACGGACCATGGCCCTCATGTACCGTGTAAGAACCGTAAAACTAGGAGTAACCCAGTCAAAGCGGCCCAAGCTATCCATATCGGTCAAGTACGGAAGAAACTTCGTCGACAGTCGCTCCCCCTTGTCACCGAAGTAGATCGATGACAAGAACCACCACAACCAAAGCCGAGCTCTCTGCTCCGGAGTACAAGCCGATGGGGTCACCTGTGCCCCCGCCTGTAGTCATCTAGACGGTAGCCGGCCTCTTGCCGTCAAAGTAATCCCTAACGTAAGAACTGGGAACCAACCCAGGCACTCTAACTACGGCCTTAGGCAGGTTCCAGCCTATCAACCTCCTAGCCTCCGTCGAGTCAGCCCTCATAGTCGTCTCAGGCCACGTCATCTCCTCCTCCTCTTCGCAAGGAAGGCCAAAGATCATACCGAAGTCCTATAAGGTAACCTTGATCTCACCGAACGGCATGTGAAAGGCCGAGGTCGTATCCTAGAATCGATCCAAGAAAGCTCGAATTAGGCACATATTAGCCCGAATCTACTTTGCTCGGATCTACACCCAAGCCCTTACCAACGGTCCAAAATCACCCTGTTCAATCATCAACCTCTCCTCCTCTGTAACCCTACCACGAGCCTCCATCATCGTGGGTATACTCTAAGAAAGACCGCATGTTGCCGGCGTCCTGCACATTTAAAAAACATAAACATCAAAAAGAAGAGAATTTTGAAAAAAGAAGAAAGAAAGAAATGAAGTAAAAGGGAAAAAGAAGCTCACAATGCTCATCGCCACCCGATAGGACAAGTGACTCTCCGTGGCTCAAAGGAGATAACGACCATCCCATTTCTCGGCCCAACCCGGAGCCGGAGCTAGCAAACGAGCTCTACTCCTCGTCTGGACCCTCCTGGGAGCCTCCTCTACCTCCTGAGCCTCTGGGACTCCCATATGAATCACAAGAGCACGATCTATCTCGTACTCATACTCCATAAGGTCATCGTCACGACTCAAAGTCGAAGCAACGTCACTTGCAACCAAACGAATAAAAAAGAGAGCAAAATCACGGTTTCAGGCCATTTTTCCGAGTCAAGTGAATTGAAAGTCGACATTCATGTTCATGCCACGTTCCTGCGTGTTTCTGACAAGTCTTATATCCTAATAAAATCGAAAATTCAGCAGCATTTCACCTAGAATTCGGATTATTAGCCAAAAGAAAGTGTCCCTGTGACGCGACAACAAGCTGCAAATTTGGTCATACGCAAAGTTTGCCCATAATCTCGGGGTTCCAAAACAACAAATTTCGTCAAAATCCGACATGTTTCGGGCCATTTTCGATCATATAAGCGGTTTTATACAATACCGTCTCAAACTAGCCTAAACTAGCCTACAGTGGATGAAAATACAAAATGAACACATGAATATGCTCCTAACATGGTCATTTACAAATTTCTAATGCCAATTTCAAGGGATAATTTCGTTTAAGATGAAAGCCCTAATTTTTTCGAAATTAAGGGGACAATAAACCTTAAATTCTATTTCAAATTCAAGCAACAAGGACGATATTAAGCAAAGACGAGTAATATACCGGGATTAGTCATGATGAATGACAAGATTAGGTATAAATTTTGTTGGATTTTTGAGTTCTTGGTGAAGGAATGTCGAAAGTTTTGTTTTTGGATGAATAATGGAACTCGCGCTTGAAGTTCCAGCTTAATTGAACTCGGATTGACTCAGGAAGAAACGCAGCAAAGGTTGCGCCCCTTCCTAGAGCGCAGTTTTTGCTGCGCCTTTTCCCCCAGCATGTTTACAACAATGAGAGTTTTGGAAATTCGTTAAGAGTTCATTGGACGTGGGCCATCCCCCTAATGTTTATTTCCGTAATTATTTATTTATTTATTCGAATTTACATTATTTTCAAGGATCTTTCCTTTTCAGACCGGTCTTCCGATCTGGTTTTCCCCTACGGATATTTCCCAGGACATTTTGTTGGAAGCATCATATTATTTCCCCAGCGAGAGTCTATGTGATTCCTCGGCCTTTTACACACTTTCGAACAAAAGGACAAAGACAAATTCAAAAATATTCTCTGGCTTTTATACTCCGATACAGCATGAGACGCTCCGAGCTACTCCAGTACAATGCAAGCCGTCCCAAACCATCAGTTTCAAGCTACTCCAGTACAACACAAGCCATTCCGAGCCATCATTTTCAATTTGCTCCACCTACAGCGCAAGCCGTTCCGAGCTGCTCCACTTACAACGCAAGTCGTTCCGAGCCAATTCAACATAGACGATTTAACGCCAAACGAAGTCCTTTTAGCAGAGGTCTCATGTATGTTTCTTCTTATGGATGGTGAGCTTCCTTAAGTAGTCTAATGGACATTAAACGATCCTCCCCGATATTCGACAAACTCTAAATTGTTTCCGACGAGAGGTCCTTGGCTCAGTCCCCTTGAGTCGCCTCGCATCGCCATAGTCTTCAGGTTGTAATCTTCGATTGAACTGAGGGCTATACTTTGACTTTCTCCTTATCCAAGCCTCAATCAAAGTGGGGGCTCTGTAGACACCTCGTTCTGCACCTCCCGCAAAACACCCAGTGATGATTGGGCCGCATGTTTAGTGAATGGTATGATTTTATGACATTTACTAAAACAATAGTTAAGTGGTAGCTCAAAATAATTGTGTCCACCCCTTGATCATCATCTACGTGCCGATAAGGTCATTTTGATACTAATTAGAGTCCGTTTGGAGTCTGGGTCCAAAACCGCCTTCATTTTCTTATACCGTCTCAACCCGTCTCGGAATGTTCTAGAATTCCGTTGCCAAATAATATTTTAATATAATATCTCGGCAAAATATCTCACCTTGTGGAGAAAGGAAGCCGTTATCTTCCTATTTCCAAAATTAAACCGTCAAGATCTTGCGTGTTGAGCAGGAAACCACTGGAGAGATGACGCAGCAAAGGCTGCGCCTCTTGGAAGAGCTGCAGTGGCGGCTGCGTCTTCTCTTGGGCCTGTTTCCAGCTTTCCAAAATCCTACCTCATCATTTGTATAAATATAGGCCTTTATACCTCTTACTCTTCACGGGAGTGTCCGCCATTCTCTTCTCTCTTTGTATTCTAGATCACGTGCTCTTGCTATCACATTAACGCATTCTAGACCACACGCTCTTGCTACTACATTAACGTGCTTGATCAATTCGACCACGTTAGAACGAATCCTTTCGAGTACCCGTCACGTTTTGCATGACCGACCCCCCAGACCATTACACACAAACTTAATCAACCTCAGTTAATCAATTTTTAATTCTTTGTTAGACAAAGGCACTTTCACCTACATTAATAAAGTTGAGTTACCACTAAAAGACGATTTTAGTTAAATTTTATACCATTAACATGTAAGTCTGAGGGTGTAAATCCCAAATCTTGTACTTTGTAATTTTATTTCACTGTATTTTTTTTGTTGTTTACATCACATAGATACCAATTAACCCCCATTTTCCTAAATAAATATCGTTAAAAACCGTTCTTTTACGACATCAGCAGAGGTTCTGGCTGGAGAAGGGACGCATCAGTGGATGTGCCTTATAGAAGGAACGCAGCACAAGCTGCGTCTCTTCCAGAGGCTGCTTGTCCTCTGGTTCCTCCTTCTTCTATGAGTTTTTTCCAGATTTCGTATGTTTTCTTATTTCTAGTTTTTCTTCTTATTTTCATTCGTATTTTAAATTTATGAGTTCAAAAACTTATTTTCTTAATTCCTTTCGACTTAAATCATTAATAGTTCAATATTGATCGATTTTCGTCATAAAAATCAATTCTGGGTTCAAGAAGTTCGATTTTTCATATCGAATTTCTTTAAACCGACTCTTGTACAGTTTCTTTAAATTTTTCTTTCATCTTTAAATCTAACCTACAGCCTTTGATGCGTTCTCGTTCAATTTATAGTTTGTAGTTTGTATAATTCGAGCTTTTGTCAATTTCCGTTTCTAAACATATCACTTAGAATTCGTGTTTAGGAGTCTTGTAATTATTTCCTTATACTTAAAATTTATTAAATCACTTACTTCGAGTATTAGATAGTAATTAACCGATTAAATTACCCCAATGAACTTAACGGATTGCGATTCTGACTTTCACAGACATAATCCAACCCGAGAACAAACGCACCAAGGGATGCACCTCTTCCAGAGGGCGCATCACTGGCGCGCCTGTTCTGGGT
>JAOWBH010063216.1:0-15022 GCA_028566215.1 Silene coronaria
ATATTCATAGTGTACGTCTTTACGAGATCTTAGGTTTGGAAAAAAATCAACGTTTTTTGAATTCGTAGTCGGGGATTATGATCGGTCAAAGTCTTTCGACGGAATATACTCTGACTTACTAGAACTGCCCGGTACATATTTTGAAAACGATGATTTTTTTCTCAAACCAAAGATTTCTCAAAGACATACAATATGGGAAAAAAAAAAAAAATTACCGTAATCCTCGCAACTCGTAACTAAGAGTTATGCACTTATAGTTAATCAAAGTTTTTTCTACAAAAAAATAAAATAAAATAAAGGTGCAAGTAAAAATGAAAGGGTTGGAGGATAAAAGTAAAAATATCCCATTATTTTAAATAAGGTGGTACTCAAATTTGGTACCATCGAGGAGCGCCCTAGCACTTTCCAATAAATAGTGTTATTGTTGTCAAAAAAAAAAAAAAATTACATATACCATTGTTTTGATAATATTTGGCCATTTCATCAAGCAACCACTCGTATTTGCTAAAAAGCAATACATAACCGACCTTATACATTAATATTGAAAATTATAACTTAGAAGCAATATTAATTTAGCAACACTAACATATTTATCATATATGAACCCATAAGAGTTGGTTACATGATATGAACAACCTTAAATATATCATCTTATAACTTAACTTGTATAAGTAGATTATCCTCATCTTCACGTCAAATTCTCATACTCTATATATTTAAACCATAATAGATGATTAATTCACATAGTCGAATAACATAATTACATTATTAGACTTTTCGAAAAACAAAAAAAATGGAGAATGGAAAAAAGAGAATGGCGGTACTAGTAGGCTGCAACTACCCAAACTCGGCGTATGAGCTACATGGGTGCATAAACGATATTGTTGCAATGCAAGAGTTGCTTGTGGAACGATTTGGGTTTGACTCGGCCTTGATTCAAGTTCTGACAGATCAAGGTCGTGGGTCAGGAGTATTGCCTACCGGTGTTAATATTAAGAAGGCGCTTGGTGATATGATCGATAAGGCTCAAGCAGGGGATGTCCTGTTTTTTCATTATAGTGGTCATGGTACAAGAATCCCTTCTAAACTTCATTTGAAACAAGTGGAAGCCATTGTTCCTACTGACTTTAATCTCATTACCGGTATGTAACTATTAACTTTCGAGTATGAATAATTAACTTAATTATACCGAAAATGAAACATCAAACTAACCATAAGGTCTAATTAACGACCGACATGTTATCGTTTTTTTGAAACACGTCTATCTTCAAACATCAGAAGTTTAGTCGCAATTTTACACAACTATCTCATGTGCGTTTGCAGTTTTTGTGTCTATGAATGTTTGATCACCATCTTTACAATCAAGCCGGTCAGCAACTTTAGCTGGTAAAGTCATTAAGGGTCGTACTCATGAAGTGGGTTTGAAACGCATCCAAGATCAATTAGAATGTTACATACAAGCTTCTTTAAAATCAAATTGTCTTATAGTTCTGGAGAATTATGGTATTTATAGCAATCAACTAATGGGTTTATTTAATGTTTTTGATGAAGATGTGGACTTTAGGCAACTAGTGAACCGTCTACCCAAGGGAGCAAGCTTCACAATCATCTCAGATTCATGCCATAGCGGAGGGCTTATCGACAAGGAGAAAGAGCAAATTGGGCCCAACTCCTTACCCTCTACTGCCCAAGCCAACAAATTGGATCACATACAACCGAAGCCAAAGCACATTGAACACGAGTCGATTTTGAACCACTTAACCTCTCTCACGAACATGGTTGAGTCCGAATTAGGGGATCATTTAAGCGTCCTATTTGGTGAGGACGCGAGCCTTAAGTTCCGTCTTCCTGAACTGGAGCTAGACAAGTTATTTGGGCCTGCACACCCAGATTCGGGCATTTTGCTAAGCGGGTGCCAGTCTAATGAGACCTCTGCCGATATGCCAGCAAATGGGGCGAACAAAGAGGCTCATGGGGCCTTTAGCTACGCGGTCCAGTCCGTGTTGAAGGCCCACAAAGGCGCGATGAGTAACAAGGAAGTGGTGATGTTGGCTAGGGAGATACTTGAAAAGGAAGGGGTTGAGGGGCAACACCCTTGCTTGTATTGTAGTGATGACAATGCTAAGGCACCCTTCTTGTTGTGGGATAATGAAAGCAACAACTAAATTATGCAAAGCTTAATCATCTCAATATTTGTACTCTGTAAATTTTCAAATTACCATATTAATAATGAAAAGTATATATGTCTGATGACAATTAGTAATAAAAACAATCTGGCAGCATGTTTCCTTGCACGCAACAGTACATGCGACAACCAAGTATCATTTTCGACTCAGACATCTAGCTGCTCAACAATATAGGCCCTTAACCAATACACCATTACTATGGAGCCATGTTTAATGTACCTCATGCGAATTTGCAAACCCTCGACATCCACATGTTGTGTATACATCCGCTAGAGGATTAGGAAACTATGCTTACTTCCACGGTCGCATCAACATTTTCCATTTGCCAATATGTAGGCACTAAGACAAGAATTCATGAAACCACCTAATAATATCATTGGGACTACATAATTCCCTATTCAGTGATCAGTTATATGAATATGAATTCCATAATTCTATTCATGACGTATAGATATTTATACATGCAAGTATTTACAAAAAGTAAGCTACATTTCAAATTCACAACTGTGAAGTGTAACACAACTATGCACTTCAAAAATTTTAAAAAGTCGCAAACTGGTGCGCATTCAGAACCAGCTGAATAGCGTTGCTGAAAGCACCAAATGTGTCGTTGTTTTCAGTAACATACTAACATCTGATGTTTGTTTTCGGAGTTTGGACTCACTCGAAAAAATGACCAAATTTCAGTCTACTTTTATTTCTGGTCTTTCTCTGTTGTGCGCTGAGATAAGGAGAAAATGGGGCTTGCGTCCTCTCCAAAATGTGCCTTCATGAGTTCTCCAATGTCGGATACATCTTGGTTAGTTACAGACTTCATTAATTTTAATAAGAGCTCATGAGATAAGTATTTGAGTAATTTACAAGATTGAGAAGGGGCAGGAAGAGGTGGTCTAGGAGCAGTGTATCGAGTATTTCCCCAACAGGGAAGCGGAGGAGGATGAGGTGAGGGTGCAGGAGCTATATATTTAGTATTACCACCAATAGGACGAGGAGGAGGAAGTGGAGTGGGGCTGGTGTCTATATATTTTGCCTTTCCGGGATGAGGAATAGGAGGAGGTTGAGGGGTAGTTTGAAAGGCTTGTCTTGTTTTTCTGAGACAGAGGGTAGGAGGAGGGATGGGGACGATAAATTTGGTGTATCCCCACCGAGGGAGGGGGGGAGGAAGAGGAGGAGGAGGTGGAGGTGGAGAAGGTGCAGGGGTTATATAACGAGTATTACCACCAATAGGGCGTGGAGGAGGCAAAGGGGGTTGGATTGAAGGAGGAGAGGGAATGGTATTTGGAATAGCATACCTTGTCTTCCCACTGTAAAAGGTGGGAGGAGGAGGATGAGAGGTGGGGACGATAAATTTGGTGTATCCCCACGGAGGGAGTGGAGGAGGAGGAGGAGGTGGAAGTGGAGAAGGTGCAGGGGCTATATATCGAGTAGTACCACCAATAGGGCGAGGAGGAGGCACAGGGGGGTGGATCGAAGGAGAAGAGGGAGTGGTATTTGGAATAACATTCCTTGTCTTCCCACTGTAAAGGGTGGGAGGAGGAAGAGGGGCGGGGACAATAAATTTGGTATATCCCCACCGAGGGAGGGGAGGAGGTGGTGGAGAAGGTACAGGGGCTATATATCGCGTATTACCACCTATAGGGCGAGGAGGAGGCAGAGGGGGTTGGATCGAAGGAGGAGAGGGAGTGGTATTTGTAATAGCATACCTTGTTTCCTCATTGTAAAAGGTGGGAGGAGGAGGAGGAGGAGGAGAAAGAGGGGTGGGGACGATAAATTTGGTGTATTCCCGTCGAGGGAGGGGAGGAGGAGGTGGAGAAGGTGCAGGGGCTATATATCGAGTATTACCACCAATAGGGCGAGGAGGCGGCAAAGGGGGTTGAATCGAAGGAGGAGAGGGAGTAGTATTTGGAATGGCATACCTTGTCTTCCCACTATAAAGGGTGGGAGGAGAAGGAGGATGAGGGGAACGAGGAGGTGTGGTGATAATATATTCGGTGTTTCCCCAATGAGGGAGGGGAGGAGGTGGTGGTGGGGGTGGAGAGGGTGCAGGGAGTATGTATCGAGTATTACCACCAATAGGGCGAGGAAGAGGAGGAGGAGGAGGCGGTGGCTGCGTGACGATATATTCTGTCTTTTCTAGATAAGGAATTGGAAGAGGAGGAGGAGCCAGGTGTGTGAGTATATATTCTATCATTTCTAGAGAAGTACTTGGACGAGGAGGTGGAGAGTTAGTTGAAACAATATATCCATTCCGACGAGGGAGAGGGGGTGTAAAAGGGAAGATAATATATTCAGTGTATCCCCAACGAGGGAGGGTAGGGGAAGGTGGAGGGGCTATATATCGAGTATTACCTCCGATAGGGTGAGGAGGAGGGAGGGGGATATTGGGGACAACAAATCTTATCTTTACACCATCATCGGTAGCAGAAGGAAAGGGACAGGTAGTGACGACACTACATCGTATATTTTTGTGATAAATAAGACCAGGCAGAACAGGCGGAGGGGAACAAGTACTGTGGAGATTATCTCTCCTGTTCCCTCCACAACCAATAAGAGGATAATGAGGCATAGTTGTACTTTCGTAGATGCGATCGATAAAGGGAGTCGAGAGTGAATAATGTCGATTGTGATCCTTCTTAATGTCAATAAAGCCATCAGTAAGACATGAATCAGAGAGGAATGTGAAGCTTGCTCCTTCTGGTAGGCAGCTCACTAACTTCCTGAGCTCTTCATCTGTCATATTGCGATAAAAAGAATTTATCACCGTTACAATTTTTACGGAGTAATTTAGCTTTTGAAAGTCAAATGACATTATGCAGGATGCAATCTTTATTTTTCAGCAGCAGGAAGAAGATATATAAATGTGTTAGATATCTAAATATATACATACCCAGAATAAGGTTGAAGTCACTAGGAACAATAGCTTCATATTCTCCATCTCCAACCAACCTCAGAACTCGAGTGGCATGACCACTAAAGTGGAAAAACAGGACATCCCCAGCTACAGCCCTCTTAAACATACGTTTTAGAGCCGATCTGATGTTGGCACCAGTAGGCATGACACTAGAGACAGGTGCATCTGTCAGGAACTCGATGTTGCTCTGCTCAAACCCAAATCGCTCAAGGACCTGGTCTCGCATCCGGCTAACATCGTTGATCGAACCCTGTAACTGGACCTCGGTGCCTGTATAAGTACACCCAACAAAGACAGCCATCTTCTTGATTTCAAACGCCATATTGAGTGAATTTGAACCTGTAATTTCTCAAAACTCACAAGACTTTATACAACACCATGTGAGATACAACTTGTTTTAAGACTAAGCCAATTCAATAATACATTGTTTGTGGACGGTTGGACTTTTATTTCATACGATATAATAAAACTTCTTGACTGTACATGTCCCTTTCCATCTACGGCCAACTCATTCAAAGTTTAAAACACAAAAAAATAAAAATAAAAATAAAAATGAGGTTGTCATGCATTTTCGCTTTTCCGGTTAAGCCTCAAAGATGCTCGAGGAGGAAGACAAGCCATTGGGTTTTTAAACCAGATAATTTTTGTCGAACTCGTTAAAAGCTATACACCTTTCTTTGGGAGTTTCGGGGATAAGCTCCGAATGATCAACTCTACAATCCGTTGTTAGAATCAACAAGTTTTCAAATCGTTCGATTGAGAAAACTAAAAGCCTTCTTATTGAATGATCATGATACGGAGACAGTACTATCTAAAAACCGAAAACCGTAGCAATAGTGAAATGGTGTAACCCGAGTTCGTGCGCTATGACTTCTAGTATCATCCAAAACGTCAAACTCACAAACATCTGTACGTAAATGAAAATGCCATCCTAGTACAATGCAGTACCTTCCAAATCAAAGCCTTTTCACGTCTTTCTTGTCAGAAGTCTTTCAAGCTATAATACTAACAGTTGTATAGGCTTGGTAGCACTCATTATATGAGTTCAAATCCTATAGTACTATGCACAACAATACTCTCCGGACGAGGCCGCGATGAATATCCACCAGTTTCATTAAACAAATCTAGGAACTAAAGCCCTCACGGTTCCTCATTCCTCAAACAAGTGCATGACCATGATTGTTGTGTTTATTCTCAAAGCTTTAGAAACTCTTGAAGGCAATTTAGATTGGTAGACGATTATCCTCAGCGATAACAATGATGATTGAGATTTATGTAATATTACGTAGTAATAACAATCATAATTTCATTCGCATTACATTACTTCAAGTAGTGTTGTCACTTGTATTCCGAGGAGGATGAACACGATGTCCGAAATGCCACAACCTTTCATTTCATTACATTGCTACATGGATCGTCTTGAGCTAAATATTAAGATAGGTAAATTATGACTGAGACTCAGCTTGCTAACCGCACACTGACACCACCATTTAGCAGTTGGTATCATATGTTGCAAGTCCGATCAACTCTGGACCTTCCAGTCGAGGATTGTTTTCGAAGCTGCATAGGGAAAAAAATTTACCAGATCAATTCTAGGTGTACCCGACAAAAACTGACCAGACTTAACCCGCACTGATTGGCAATACCCAAGATGCTTGACCCGTGACTAAAATGACCAGACCCGTACAATACAAACAGTACTGGGTCCTTTGGACCGAACCCGAACTTCACCCCAACATGTTTGATATATCTAATATGTACATGACAAATGAATTCAATAGAACAGTTTCCAAGAGAATCTCAGTGACAGCTAAGGCCAATATCAGAGGTCATACATTATACCAAGGGCATGAGAGCATCTATAGCCCGATAACAACCACACAAGCAACACCGTCGTAGATCTATAAAAATACTTGTTCAGGGGTTCCGCAGAATATTTCCAAGTCATTACTATAAAAAAAAAATTCCCGATTGAAAAACTTGATAACACCAAAATTGGACAAAATTCACAAAAATATAGTTTCTTCGGTATCCGGAGACGCCATTTAGCTATAGGGTCTATACATGGATCCGCCAATGTAAACCTGTCAAAAACTGAACCAGCCCGAAAACCTACCATAACCCAACCCAAATTAACCCGCTTTTTTCAATCCAAACCCAAAATGACCCATAAATAGCGGGTCAAAACCTGACCCGAAGCAGGTCAACCCGTTAGGTCAAAACAGCCTATATTACTTGAAATATACAATATATAATTGGCTACTTTTAAAAAAATAGATAAAATATGTATATTTGTTGAAAACGTAGTTTTACTACATGAATACTTAAATGGCTACGAAATAAATTTACACTACTTGTCTTGTATGTGTTACTACTAATCAATACTTCGTACATACACCAGATATTGAGTATGTTACATAGAACATATTTTCTTGCCTGTCGCAAGTTTTAGTCTCATTGGATAAAACTTCTCTATAATTGCAAGATCAATCATTTTATATCTTTCTTCAATTTATTTGTAAAATGAATTTCATGTCTATAACTCTATATTACCCAAACATTTCACTCTGGTGGTGTATCCAACAATTCCAGCTAACGAAGCAACATAGTTTCATTATGTTATTTAATCATTGACCATCATAAATTATGAAATAAGCCCTCATCACCTATGTTACTCCGACACTTCACTTAACTGCCGCGTCGCATGTCAGACACGTGTCGGACACGACACTTCGACACTTCAATTTAGACCACAAAATAGGAAAATTCACCCAAAATAGCCGTGTCTAAGTAACACAGCTCATCACCACTCTCTATGAGTTCATAAAATTTGTAATTATCAAGTTTCTTAGGCGCTCTGCGCCTCTGCCGCACGGCACAAATTTGAAGATAATCATATATTTACAAGGAAAAAGCGACAATAACTACATATTATATACCCCTTTTAAAGTACCTATTATAAAACATCATGTTAGGAAATACGATTTTATATTAAAATTACGTAATAAAAGGTTTAAAAAAGACCACAAAATGTCATTAACCGGCCCATTTTTACACCCCTAACCCGATCTAAAACCTGTATAAACTTGACCCCCTATTTTGCCCGATCAGGTGTTTTACCCGAAGCCGAAATTACCCGACAAGTAACCCCTCCGTTTGACAGGATTACACCCATGGATACTACTCCAAGATTTCCAGGAAAACATAAGTGTTAAAATGTACTTCTGGAACAGTCACCACATAGGCATATAGCCATAATATCAGCAATAAACCTCTGGAACAGTCACCACATAGGCATATAACCATAGACCACAATACTGAAACATGCCCCCACTAATAAAGCTTATGAAGAATACATAAGAACAGCGCATGTTGTGGTAACATGTTTTTTTATCAATGATAAATTTGTTGTAATGCAATAGTGACAGAGGATATAGGATAAACACCAACCACTATCATGCCAAAGAAAAAAAAATTTAAAAATCATGCCTGATTAAGGTACGGAATATCAAAGATTAAGGATATAAAAACGAACTTACTTCTCCAAAGGGATGTGCTCAAAAGGGCCCGACGTAGGAATTGTTCCACATAAATTGTTGCTAGAAACATCCCTGAAGGAAAAACACAGATTAAAAGGATAAGACAAAGTGAAAAGTTGCAATAAATAATCGGCATAAATTGGCCCCTCAGGAAACTTACACAACTTTCAAGCTGGGAACTTTAGACAGGTCCCTCGGGATTCGACCAGTTAATTGGTTGTTGTTCAACCGCCTGCAAAAATATTTAAAGGGATGAATTAATTGAAGGTAATTAGGCAATAAGAATCAGTAACTATCATGCGGATGACTCTTCAAAAAAAAAAAAAAAAAACTATCAGGCGGATGGTTGGCAATCAATCAAAGGCAGTTATCAATAAGAATTTTGAACGGAGTAACTGCATAGTAAGCAGTCAGACAATTGTTTGTGCACATATAGGTCACATTTTCAGGCTTAATTAAAAAAGTTCTACTAAGAAGCTAATCTCAAACTTACAGAAAAACGAGGGACGTGAGCTTTCCCAGCTCCGCAGGAATGGAACCTGTTATGTTGTTGTTATATAAATCCAAACTAATTAGGTTCTTCAGCTTCCCAAGCTCACGTGGAATGGTTCCTTGAATATTGTTCTTGTACAGCTCCCTGGATCAATATTTAGAGGAGCCTAAGTCACATGAGGTTTTCGTATTCTAATGCACTCAATGGGCCAAACCAGGAAAATCATAAGAGAAAATAAACTTACAGATATTGTAGATGTTCAAGCTTTCCAAGATCAGGTACTAGGTGTCCAGACAGGTTCGTATTGCCCAGATCTCTGCATTAATGAATTATAGTGTCATTATTATAACAAAGCATGGTAATGGAGCTCTCCAAAAATGCTTGAAAACCTTAGGGGAGACACTAGTAAAAACATCATGAAATAAACATTGTACTCCCTCCTATTCAGTACAGAGACTACAGACACAAAACAAATTCCTTGTACGGATCACATTGAAAATCTATGTTGCTATTGTTTAAAAAGTGTAGATTTCAGATTATTTTTTCTTTTTTATGTCACATACCCTCACCTAAGATATGTTCCATACCCTCACCTACACAACTATGAAAAACGTCCACCCTAGTTGCTGTCCTAAATATTTGTGCCAAAATTATATGAGACATTTCTAGACAACAAGGAGTAACAGTTAACACAACAGTACACGATCCACACTAAATTACATAGTTAACACAAGGATGCAAGATCCGGAATGAGTACATAATTAACACAAGAATACAGGATCCAGATTTAGTGCATTCATCAGCAAAGCAGATACGAGTACTCGTAAAGAAAAAGAAAACACAATGCATAGTGAATAATATTTAAGTAAAACCTAGACAAGTGTAATAGCAACCACATAAGCATAGGAATGGACAAAACATAGAAATCACACATATGTTAGGTTTTGCTTAAATACGATATTTGCTATCCTTGTGTTTTTTGCCCTTATGAGTACGTATCTGCTATTAATTTCCCAAAAGGCTAGCATCTCATGTTTGTTGTAATAATTTGAGTATTCGACGTTGCAGTCAAAGCTGTCAAATGATGTAAACTTTGAACATTAATGTCCCAATATATATGTAGTGAATTAAATTTTGTAACCTTTGATCTCTCAAAACAATTATTTCAAATTATTATCTCGAAAAACTTGCAGCTTGTGATAAACCATCAGTCAAAGTTGATATCAGACAATTAAACCTATTTCCAAATTTATTGAACTTTTACATCCTGCCTTACAGAGAACCATACATACAAAAATTTGATAAAAACCTTCACCATAGTGCTACATGATCCACAACAGCTAACCAGAAATTCCTACTCTGATTCACTCCCTAACAGTTTCCCGTTATTACAACCTGGACCAAGGCCTAAATGTCAAATTCAAAGAGTCTTAATGATAGCGTATGGAACACTTGGTTGAAAGGAGAATTGCTGAAAGCAAAATCACATTCCAGTTTCAATGTTAGGCTAGCAAAGGCCATATTTGACTTGAACACACAAAATTTCCCCCTGCGTTCATTTCTACGTCAAACATAGGATGTCTAAAGTGCTGTCTATATACGCAAAAATGATAAGGAAAGGGATTCAAATGCGAGTAGTCTTATACTCTCATACTCCATCGATAATAAGTTGATAACAAAGAGGCTGCGACTGCTCCCACATGGGACAACATCATAAACATCATACCAAACCAAGATAGGCATATCACAAGAAATTTTCTGCTAGCACAAAACATTTTGAAGTGCAAACATAAGACTAACTATGTACTGCCACTGGCTCACTGAAGCTCTGACCAAGTCCCCACTTAACAGCTGTCATATACGAGTGATAGAGAGAAGACAATGAAGAATATGTCAACTGTCAAGCTTCATGTGAACTGGTAAAACCCAAGATTCAAGTCCAGATATTTAACAAGCATCAACCACCAATTTAAAAAACCCCATATTTTACTGAGAGTCCTGATTTAGGCAGGACAATATGATCACAAAAGTTACATACATGTCATCCAAAATAGCAACAAATCAGGGTTGAGCATGAAATTTTTAAATAATACTCCCTCTATCCCGGTCATTTGTTTACGTATTCCATTCATGGGTGACTCAGTCATTTGTTTACCTTTCTATATTGGAAATATTTTTGAAGGGTAATTAGATCATCCTCATAACTTATTACACACTTGTCACCCAACAACAACACCCCCCAAATGACTCAGTTACTTTTGATTAAGAAGCCAATCTAAAATCCAAACAAAATCATGAAGAGTCAAACCTATTCTCAAAACTCAAGCATGCTACTTCATACTAGAAGAAACAATGCCATAGCTTTGTTTTATCCCATAAGCAACGAAAGACAAAAAGAATTGTGCTGACTTCGTTAGAAATGGAAAAAATTTAAAGGCGTACAACACGACCCCTTTCCAAGAGGTCACCCACCATAGTATTACTCTCACACAAGCCAGATGACATGTGTAGTTAGTAGGTCTGAGATTGGTGCATTAGTGTAGGTGTATGATCGCACCCAATTAAATAGAAACAAAACAGACAATGTTGACCGATCATTATTTCATTACCAACTTATGCTGATCACTTTCAAATTTAATTAAACCCTAACAGGCATCAGTCACAACAGCAATTTCAAACCATTTCAATAAGAATCATACTACTTCATGCAATACACTCATCTATACTCAACTAAAAATCACTGAAATTACGAAAAAATAACCAAATTGGCATAATTGGAGGGATGATTAATAATCAAAATCCCAACTAAAATACACTAAAATCCATTATAACAACCAAACATAAAGTAATTGAACAAAAAATCATAAAGTAAAGAGGTAAAATAGAGAGAGAAATTACATTCTGGTGACATGATTATCAGAATTGCAGGTAATATGAAAGTAAGTACAAGGGTTAACAAGATTAGGATCCCAACTTTCCAAGACATGATCAGGATCAATCAAGCTTTTTTTAAGAGCAAAAAGTGCATCTCCTTCAGAATTAGCAGATACCCAGTTCACCAAAACCCCAATCACACAAACCCATTTGAGGATAGACCAAGATGATGCCATTTTCATCATCTTCTTCAACTTTGAATTGTTTAGGGTTTTTTGATTGATTTGGGGGGAATAATTGGGTAAAGGTATAAAGTATGGGAATGTGGGTGGGGGGGAGGAAGAAGGGGGAAAGGAGGAATCTTTAGAGTAAGAACAAGTGAAAGGAAAAGGAAGAAAAGTGTGCGTGTGAAGTGGGGAGATGATGAGAGAGAGGAGTAGTTGATTGACTTGGAAATGAGTAATTAATTTGAGAAAGTGGAAAGGTTGGAACTTTGAAATTATTAATGATGGAATGAATGGAATGTGAAGACTAATTAGGCACCTTATTTTGACTTAGTCTTCAACATGACATGAGATTATTTGTGTTGCTACAATGCTAGTTAGTCATCAAGACTTCACAACGTAGACCTCTCAAATTCTTTGAACCGAATCCACGTTATTTGGGTTGAGATTCGACCCGAAAGAATCGACCCGTTGACTCAAAGGTAAATTTAATTAAAATATTTATATTTATATTATATTCGAAAAAATATTTAGAAAGTTATTATTTTTGTTACTTAAGATTACAAATACAATTAAAAAGTCAATTTTATATAACTTTTATAATAATTACTAAAAAAAAAATTTAATAATTATTCAACACAATTATTGTAAACATTGAATGTGATTAAAGTGTTAAATTCAAACTTTTTAAAGAGATTTTTTTTATTAAAGATATCGTTCAAAAGAGGCTTTAGAAATTATTTCTTAACCCGTATTCTAGCCCTAACTAGACCTGACAAAATTAACCCAACCTGAATAATCCGGCCCGACAATTGGACTCAAGACCCGAATATGACCTGAACCCGAATTGACCTAACCCGGTATAACCCGACCCGAATTTTTGTTGTTGCAAACTGATTATTATCCACAAATAATTTGATACTAGTTTACCCGAAAATGACTTGAACCCAACCTGAAATCTTCTGACCCGGCCCGTATGACTGCCCCGCCCGTCCCGTTTGACAGGTCACAAGTGTTCCACAGTTTCATACTTTTATTCGCAAAGCACGGATGGGATATAGGATCCAAAGTGTTGTTCGGGTCGGATATTCATATTAGAAATTCCTGAAGTCATAGATGATATATCCATATTAAGACCAAATGTTTCGGATATCCAATGTACGGATATCCAAAATAATCGGATGCAGATATCCATCGAATTACCATATTTTGCAATTTACTTTAGAATTATGTTTGAAACACGATCATATCCATCGTCTTACATGATGATTTTCTTTAGTATTCTTAATCTAATGTGTCTCGGCATAAAAAAAAAAAAAAAAAAAAATTGGTGGCGAGGGTACCCGCAGCCCCTACTTTTGGTGCGCACTGGGTAAACCCGCGGTTGTATGTGATAGCCCGCAAATCACATATACCAGGTAAGCCACCCGAGGGTGACAGGCTTGAAGTCTATAAGGCATGGACTCAGGCCAAGAATGCTCTACAAGATTTGCTCATGAGGAGGCTTAAATATGGGTCTCCTAGGAGTTTCACCCAAGTTTTAATCACTAGATTACAACCCTTGCGGTTCAATTAAGTTGTTGTATCAGATAAAATTGAATTTCTCGAAATTATCCTAGAAAACTATAATTTCGGATCGGATCGGATATCCAAATGTTAATTATATATCTATATCCAAACTAAACCAAATATTTCGGATCGTATATCGGATCGGTTTGGATAATTTGAATTTTTTACTCAATCCTAGTTTGGGGGAGAGAAATAAATTAGGGTGGTTAGAAAATTTAAATTTAATTGTTTATATCAGCGAATATTCGTTAGTATTCGTTTAGTAGAATATAATAACCTTTATCTGATTTACCTTTTATCCGCCATCATGCCCGCCAATCACCAAATAACGTCGAAAATTAGTCGTCTATTGCAAATACCTTTTCCCGTCAAAACACCAAGTGTAACACCCCCGTTGACCGGGAGGCCACGAATAAGGCTATCCTGACTAATAGAGGTGCCACCTACTCGGTTTCCCGAGGTTATGGTGCGAACTATTCAATCCAAAGCATCTTATATAGATATATAGAATAAAGAGTGATAGCCATACATAACATCTAAGTGTCATAAAAATATTACCTCTCCATAAATGTCTCAAGCTAATACTCATAAACTAGCTAGTACATGCCATCTACAAAAGAATGGTGACGCAATGTGAACGATCCCGGCTCCAACCCGAATATGTCATGCATGCAATACCTATCAAACCATTGCTCCCCACATGGTAGGAAATCACCACGTGGATCAAGGCAGGTTTACCGAATTTTCTGTTAGTTTTGTCAATCAATATAAAAGATGTCCAATGAATGCTAAATGCTAATATGCAATAAGAAGGAAGAGTATACCATACCACCACCTTTCCTCCAACCACACCGATGACGGCATCGCAACGCCGCCACCCACAACCCGGACCGCAGCCTGAAAACAAGTACCGTGACGCATCCAAGTATGGGCATGGGCGCTAACCGGACCCCTGCCCGATGCCACGGCTCACCGTAAGTCTCTCCATACTCAAGCCATTAATTTGCACATTTCCATTAGGGTGGGAAGCCCTAATGAACGACTCAAGCGTGAGACGGTCTCTCAACCGTCTCACGTCTCCTCTACGCCACACAACACCATACCAACTCCAACCATCTTCAAGTAGCCAATCATAGTGCCAATCACCCCAAGGTATGCCAAGCATCCCTTGGTACCAATCACATGTATCACATAAATGCATCATTTATTTACATTTACTCATCATG
>JAOWBH010063546.1:0-15016 GCA_028566215.1 Silene coronaria
TAAAAATGACCTGTTAAAAGATAAATGGGTTAAACAGGTCGGGTTGAGTTATGGAAAAATTAAATGGGTTGGGTTAGGGTTGAGACAAATGACCCGTTTATGTAATTGGGTCGGGTTAGGATTGGGGTAATGGTAGCCCGTTTAAAGTTGACACGAACACGAACCCGACACGACCTAATCTGTTTGTCAGGTCTAATTAATATTTTTATGTTATATTTGAAATAATAAATATAATAAAATATTATTTTTAATTTAAAAGTCAGTTTAATATAACATTGGTATCATTAAATAATAAAATAATTATTAAATAATGAATATTATAATATTAAATTTTAATTTCGGCTGAAAAATGATAAAATAAAAGACTTTGATCCTAACACGACGCGCGACCTGTATTTGACACAATTCGACCCGCCCAATCTATTTGACAGGTCTACCCACATCTAATGCAAAAACAATACAACTCGAAGTAAAAATAGTCCAAACTAGAATCTGGGTTGAGAGGCCCAACAGGCCAACATCCATTAATGAGAGAATCCAGAAGTTTTGTATATATATTGACTGTATTTCACTATTTTGTGTGGAAAAACTCGGGAAAAAGAATGGAGGCAGGAATGGCAGGAGAAGCAGTTAAACATGGTTCCACTCTTCTCTTCCTCGACGTTCCTCAGTATACTCTTATTGGCATTGATACCCAGGTTCTTTTTTATTTGTATTTAATTAAAACCCATCTTCCTCCTTTATAATTTTTGCTTTTATTTGATTAATTTGATTGTAAAACTGTATGCGTTTTATAGTTTAAGATTGGTTTTTAGAGTGTAGTTTGCACAAGTCCTATCCTATGTTATCAGACCCGGTTTCGATTTTCGAAGGGTCGAGTGTGTACCCAAGTGTCGGATACGGCTATTTTATGAAAATTTAGTGAAGGGGTGGAGAAATTATGATGCTTGAATCCGTCGAATATCATTTGAGCTACATATGATTCAAATCTCAATATTTTACGATAAAATTTGATGAATTTGGAGTCATGTTGTATTGCTTTAAAGCATGACGATGAAGACCCTAATAAAATGGCAATGATTTAGCTTCGTTAGAGTTATATTGTTTCTAACTGGGAAAAATGCTCCATTTTCCGTCTCAAATACTCGATTTTCCCTTCTTTTTCATCCATCTTCCACTCCATTAGGTTTATAGTAATCTGACTAATCTCGCGAGTTTTAATCTTGCTTTGTTGCTGTTTTTGATCCATATTCCACTCCAGGTGTTTTAATCTTGCTCTTTCTGGTGTTTTGATGCCATTTTATTTATAGTTCGCCGGGAAAACTATATGGCTTTGAGGTTAATCTTCGATTTAGACTCTAGTTATGCAAGTGCTACTACAAAGTTAGGATAAAAAAGCCGTCTTTTTTTGACTTAATATGACTCTGTTTAGGATGAAGGATATTTTAAGTCTAAGAGAATTCTCATGAAGGGTTTTAATGAAATGGGAGTATCTATTAGGCCAACCAATCGATGTTCATTAAAGAAAATTGATTGTTTTAATTAATCAACAGAATGAAAGTATGATTTCACTTTCAAGTTTTTTACCGCAAGGGCGAATTTGATGCTAACTCGACTTGAACCAAGGTCAGGAGTACCACACCCTCGTGACTTTACCGGTTGAGCTAGCTCACATTTGCTATTAAGCTTAGTTTTCTGCTTTCTGCAATGTTCTTGAAGTAAATGGATCGTGTTGATAGAGCAATCAGACCATCACATTTCACTGTCAATTTGCTTTTTCTCGCTAGTTGATTCTCATTCATCAATCTGTTTTAGTTTGATTGATGAATCAGAGACAAAATTGAGTGGTGAGATCGGTGTTTTGTTATTATTATCTGGTTTAAAGGGCTTTCTTTTTTGTTATTGAATATATTTCTCCACGACACAAAACATGTCTCAAAAGGAACTGTAAATTATGAGCCGCGATACAAGGAGTTTGTTCAACTTGCTGAATAAGTTATATTGTTACATTCGCTGTCAGGTTTTCTCGGCTGGACCTATCTTCAAGGGTATCAAGATGATCCCTCCTGGTGTTCACTATGTGTTTTACAGTGCTTCAACTAGGTATGCGTCCCTGGCAACTTATTTCTATGTTTATAACATAGAGATTAGAATTTAATGTAGTGTTAGTCATTGGCTAAATGGCAATATAAACTTTCTCACAACTGCTATGCATTATTGTATCTCCTCTCAGTGTTTAGCCCATCAATTTGGCAGCTTGATTGATTTGGAGGTATCTATTCTCTTGCAGAGATGGAAAGGAGTTTTCTCCTGTTATTGGTTTCTTTGTTGATACTTCCCCATCTGAGGTTAGCTTCCGTTGTAAATCCTGTGACTTATTGATAAAACTGTTAGCGGGGGCATTTCATTTTTTTTTTTTTTGAGTCCCGCAGGTGATTGTTCGAAAATGGGATCTGAAAGAGGAAAGGTTGGTCAAAGTTCCAGAGGAAGAGGTGAGCATTTGGTCATGTGTTTCAGTGTGTGTAAAGTGCTTGTTTAATTCAATTGGTGGAGCTTTTGTGAATTGTTATTTCTTTTGTGTTACAACTTCCTAGTTCCAACTTGATTAATAATATCATTCTTCTTCGATATAGGAAGAGAGGTATGCTCAAGCAGTGAAATGCATGGAATTTGATAGACATCTTGGCCCTTATTCACTAAATGATTATGGAGATTGGAAGAGGCTGTCTAATTACATCTCTAAAGATGTCATCGACAGGATTGGTATGTAGTTATGAACTATGCTTCTCTTCCATGGCCTAGATATTACTGTGTACATTTCTATACTCGAAGGCCACTTCCCCTCTTGCTTACATTAAGACGTAGACATACATCCTGTTGCCTTATTGAATTATAAGCACTAATCGCTTTTTTCAAAATACCTACCAGTTTGTGAAAAAGTTCCATGTATGTGGTCTTGAGCAAGGTTTTAATACTATAGGTTTGGGAGTGGGAGTTTATGACTGAGAAAGGACTCAAGGAGTATTTTTGACTAGCGACCTGATTTAAAGTCTTTGAACAAATTAAGAGACCACAGTAACTATGTAGATACATATTATATGATAATTCACATATAATGAATAGGGTTTCACATAAAGTAACATCATCCAATTGATTCGAGTTGCTTAGTTATTCTGAAGGCATCTGCATGCTGCTATTTGTCTCTTGTTCTTATTGCTCTTCTCTGCAATTTTGATTTTGGCCCTGCAATCCTGCATCTTTGTTCTGGTGTTTTACTTTTATTCTCATACTCAACTATTTTATGAAAATATTTATTTCCTTTTAGCTTAAAATTAAGTGTCAAAGGATTACATAAGTACGCGAAATAAAACGAAGAAACGAAGAGTCGTTGTATGACTAGTAACATAGCCTTCACCTGGTCTTATTTTTTACAAAGTTTATTTCAGAGAGCTACCTATCATTGTCTTCTTCATTTTGTAGAACCTATTGGCGGGGAGATTACAGTGGAATCTGAATCAAGCCTACTTGGCGTTATTCCTAAAACGGCAATGGAGAAAGCTTTAGTCGAACAGTTAGAGAACAGTAAATTTTATAAAGAAGATAAAATTTCAGAAAGCAAGGGATCCAAGAAAGGATGTTACTATACGACAATCCCTCGAGTTATCAAGCAGAAAGGCATTTCTAGAGCAGAACTTACATCATTAAATCTCGATAAGGTATTTCTTTCACAAATTATGATAACAATTTTTAGATTCTGTTTCTGGTTCATAGTTTTTATTTTTCTTTCGCTGTCCCATTCAGACTCAGATTCTGGAAAGGATTCTCCTGAAGGAATATGACGGTGTTGAAGACAGGCTTCTTGGTGAGCTGCAATTTTCATTTATTGCATTTCTGGTATGCATAAGTTTTATAAGTCAAGCATCAACTTTTCCATTCTGTGCTTTTATCTTTCTAGTATTCAAATGTTATTGGCGTTTTTTTTTTCAGATGGGCCAATCATTAGAAGGATTTCTACAATGGAAATCTTTGGTCAGTCTTCTGCTGGGATGTACTGAAGCTGTAAGTATGCGTGACCACAACTTCTCTAATGTATTTACAATCTAGAATTAGTGTATCAGAATTCTCGACCACAACTTCTCTAATGTTTGCATCTCATCATGTACGTATTTCTTTTCTGCCCTTGGCTTTTCAGCTCCCATAACAAATATTTTGTTACTCGAATTAGTTGCAAGATACTGAAGTCATTTTATATCATGGCTGAATCATGTCATCAAGGGCGTGTTTGGAATGGTAGTTTTGAGGGAAAGGGAGGGGAGAGAATATTAGAGAGGTAATTTCCTTTGTTTGATTAACAAAATGGATGTGGAGGGATTTGGTGGAGAGGGAAAATGGATCCCTCTATTTCCTTCCTATGAGGTTTATTAAAATCTCTCGAACATAGGAAAAATTTGGAGGGAGAACTCACACCCTCCATTCGCCCTCCGCTTCCCTTCCCTCCTTATGCCTCCCCTTTCTTTCCCTTCCCTCCTGCCTTCCACTCCCCTCCCCTTCACTTTTTGCATCCAAAGACACCCTATAAGACCATACATCAATAGTATTTATAGGAATAGTTGGAATTATCTGTGGGTAGGCCAACAGAACTATTCCTAGAGCCCTCCTGTGGTGTGTGTTGCTATGTTCAAGCCCAGGGATTGTGGTGGATTGGGTCATAAGGATACTAGATAGTGGAATTACGCCAATCTTGGGAATAACATATGGTGGATTGCCTCTAAGACGGATCATCATTGGATTAAATGGATACACATTATTTATCTACTGATGGACTTATTCACCTGAGGCAAGTGAGTCTTGGTCTTGGAGAAGATTCTGTCTGATGGTTACAGCCTTACAGGAATAATAAATGACTAATTCTGATCGTCCTTACACAATTAGTAGTGGGACTTGTCATTGGTTGATGGGAGATACACCAAAGGTTCCTTGGTTCCATTTTGTCTGGAGTGGGCTTAATGTCCCTATGCATTCATTTATTTGTTGGCTTGCTGTTGGACATGATACAGACTGAAACAGTTCCAACATTTATTCTTTGAATGTGGGTATAGCAAGAAGTGCCTAATAGAGTTCCTGGACTAGTTGGATGTTGATAGGCCCTGGTCATGTTACTGGATCTGGTGTCTAAACAAAAAAAAAACCACAATTAGGAGCTGAGGAAGGTGATAATAGAGTGTAGGTGAATCTAATTTCTTGTATATGGAGAGAAAGGAACAAGTGCAGATTAGAGGGGTGTTTGAGAAGTCCACGCATGCTTAATAAACAAATCAATATGTCAATCTGAGTACGGTTGCAGCACAACTTGTGCAGGTCAATCTCTAATGTTGATAAACAGTGGTTGCAAAAATGCGGGCTAGGCATTTAGTCCCTTTGATGTTTGGTCTGATGTATTGTTTAAAATTGGCTGTTCCTTTTTTAATGACCATACATCAACCTTATGCTTCTGAGGATTTGAGACTTTTCTGCAGTCTTACCTTTTTTCCTTCTTCATACATTAACTTACTCAATAAGCTTAATTACAATCGCTCGTGTCAGTAGGCAAGTAATGATATAAGTGTGCCTTTAAATAATGAGTATGTAATAGTTGGTTAATTGAAAAATTAATGAACCAATTACAAAGTAGCTTTCAAAGAGTTTTTACTGATTTGAGTTATATGCGTGAGTGTTTGATAATAGTGTCAAAGTCATTTCCCTTTTTTCCCTCAAACCCCAGTTTCAAAACTTTGACTTATATGATGACTACCCATTATGTTACGTCCCTTGCTCCTTCAGACCCTTATTTTATTATCATCTAAGTTTACTTAAATGCTGAAAATTAAATCAGTCAAGAGTTTCTTAACATGTGAGGTTTGATCTGCAATATGCTTGAAGTAGTTTCATTTTTTTCCATATTTTTTTGCATCTTGATCTGTTACTATGGTCACATCCCTGTGAATTAATATTTGAGACAGAATCTCATGCATTGCTTATATTCTCTTCTTGGTCTTGCAGCCATTTCATACTAGAAGCCAGTTATTTACAAAGGTAAGATCGAGCATCTAACTATTTAGCTCGAAGTTTGACAACATATACACTGCTTGAAGTTTTAATTGGAGAACCATCTTTTAACAAAACAAATTCAAGGAACTTTTGTTCTTGAACATTGACAGTTAATGTTTAGCCCCATTTTTTAAATCGCTTCTTGCAGTTCATCAAATGCATATACTTCCAGCTAAAATATGGATTTCAGAGAGAGAATACAAGAACGAGTGGGTTAGAGAAAGAGTCACCATTATTGTTGGATGATTCCTGGTTTTCTGCTGATAGCTTCCTGCACCATCTCTGTAAGGTAAATATCGATTCATTTCTGTCAATTCTATTGTGTGCTACCTTCCTATTTATGAGACTGGTAATTCTTAAAAATTAGGATTTGTCTACCCAATGCAGAGAATAGTAAAAATGCACTCTACATTGTCTCATACTCTCATTCAACCAGTTTGTGACTGGGTGGGGCTTATATGTTTTTAAATTATTATGACTGGTGGTAATTCGGGAGTTTGGGCGTGCAACTCACATGAAGCCACGAAGGTTCAGTACTCCACTCGTACCCTGATCAAGATTATACTTATGTTTGGCTGTCTTGAGTCTTGACCGACATGCCCTTTAAAAGCATGCGGTTCTACAATATCTTATTATAAAGCCACTCGACCTTTTGTTGTTCATTAAGCTCAGACATCTTCCCCGAAACTTTATTATGACTAAAATGGAATAAATTATTGGTAGGGGTATGGTGAGAAAATGCTAGATTTTAGCAGTCAAAGAGATCAATTTAGAGTATAATTGGCTGCTAAGAACTATATAATTAGTAATTTTGGTGTGATAGTGAGCGTATTTACATCCTACTGTGCTGTTTTACAGGATTTCTTTTCACTGGTCAGTGAGGAGTCAGTTGTGGATGGAGATCTTTTGGCATGGGTGGGTATACTTGGCCTCGCTTTTGAGTACTATTCATTTTTTCTAATTACTGCCGTCTTTGTTTATTGGATTTGAAACATTTCCTCTTCAAACTGGAATTCTATTTATGGTTTTTCACGTTCTTTTCCTTGAGAGCATTTAAGTGTCGTCGTACGTAAATCAGGTCTACATTTTACATCTGTATGCATGTAAGTAACCCGAGTATGAGAGAAAGATAAGAGCTCTGGAGACACTGTACTATTGCCTAACTTGCCGTTAGAAAGTCCTGAAATTTGAAACACTGTTCAAAATCCTAGTTTCTTAGTGAATTTTTAAAAATTATATTTCCACTGTTCAAAATCCAAAATAGAAATAATATAATTAAAAACATGCTGTCATGTGATAGTGGGTGACCCGTGACTGTCTGTCTGCGGTGTCACTAATCTAGTGTGTGTAAGCGCCAAAAGCGGGAGGGGATCTTGCAGAGTTTCAGACCTTTCAGTTCAATTCATTTTGGAGAATTCTCAATTTGTTCAAATTGCTAGTATTCAACATTGTAAGTCTACGGTGTACCTTTTGCTGATACTGACATTTCTTCCAATTCTAACAGACAAGAAAGCTCAAGGAATTGTTGGAGAACACACTTGGGTGGGAATTTCAGCAAAAAAGTACCGTAGATGGTTTGGGTTTTGAAGAGGGTGATGAGGTCAGTTTGATCCTTTCATTTTCATATTACTTGGGTCTTCTTTATCTTATCGTGATTCCTTACGGTCTGTCCCTCTTAATTGCAGTACGCCCCGGTGGTTGAAATGCTGGATGAATCAAACTAGTTAGATGTTTTAGGCTTGATGCTACATGTACATATTTTGGAGATATGAACAATTGCAGCTTTATCACCAGTTTGTAGATGACTGATCAGTGACGAGCATACTTCGTAAAGTGTAAGTTCTCCAGTCATGTCAAATATTATAACTACGAGTATGAGACTGTTTTACGACAAATTTTGTTAAGGTGTGGATTTGGCCTGGGGTGAGTTGTCAATTTTAAACTTCAAAGACACCCTCCATCCGAGGAAAAGTTACTACGTTGAGATTTACCGTCAAGTATTTTTCCCTAAAGTCGTGTTGAAAGGGAATAGGAATAGAGGTGATGGAAACGGAGGAGGACCACCATTTCCCTCCCACCAACCAAATCAAAAGCCGTCTAGAGTCGAAAAAAAGATAGGAAGAAAAATAGAATCTTTAGCTAGCTTAAAATTCTTCCTTATCATCTTTCCGTCTGGAGAACCAAACGGAGTTATAAGCAATCCAACAACAATGGCTAGAGGCTAGAGTACAGTTCACCTCTGCATATCGTGTTACACTACGAAAAACCAAGGACTCATGTAAGGGACCCCCATACCGAAATACCCGTGATTCATGAGAGCCATGACCCCTCCTGAGTCCTGAACAAAGAGTTAGCCAGACCGACCCCCACATACTATAAATATAATGTAGGTTCATTATTGATGTCAATAGGGTTAGACAGAAGAAAGCAGTGAATAATAAGATTCTGAGTTCAGAAAATGTAGACTTGAAGTTGGTACAGCGCATGGACGGTTCTCTTTTGCCCAACTTTCTGCATTTTGTCTCTTTTTATTTTTTTTCTCTTCTTCTTTGCATCTTAATCATCTCTTTACCATATTCTGCAACTTCCTATTTTTGACTCTTGTTTTTTTTCTAGTATTATATTTGACACCTATTATTCTTCCATGTTCTTAATAGCTTTCTTAATGCTTAATTATTCATAGATTTGTTCATCTTTTATGCTCTCTTCGGTTGCGTGAAGTGAAGTACATAAACTAAATTTAGTGAATCTTATATAAGCTGACTCGATGTATTAAGACCAACTTAATTATATATCTCGAAGCTCACAAGGGTGGAGTCTAGCGGTATAAACATGGGTGAATCTCATGGGTCTCATGTTCGAGTCCGTACAAGAGCAATTTTATGGGAGTAATACGACCTGAAGCTTTGCCTTCTAACTTAGATAATCGCATTTTATTATGTAATGAATGAACCTTTCTAAAGTGGGAATCTAGCAAATCTGCCACAAGTGCATAAAGGTGAAATGGACATGAATATTTTAACTTTTACCCCACCATGCACAGTTAAAATAGTTTGGTCCTATCTATCAACACAAAATCCTACTTATCTTTTAATTTGGGGTGCGTACCAAATGTAACACGAAACCGTAACAATCAGTGACTAGTTTTAAGCCTCTTTGTCATTTTTATTATCCTTATTTATTTATTTATTTAAGTGAATCACAATTCACAACCTTGCATTTCTAGATTCTTTGTCAATTTTATGTGGGCATTACCCAATTTATTCTTCTCTGATAAGTTTCTAATATGTTGTCATTTAATTGGTTCCAACATATGCCTAATTTTTTAGTTGGTGTGATTTTGTTTGATAATATTGATTCAAGTCGAATAGGTTTATAAAGATTATATCGAGTAAAGTTCAAGTAATATAAGGTTGGTAGCTAGCAACCTATAAGAGATGAGTCTAGACTATAGAGTCGAACATGATCTCTATCGTCTTTGAATGACTTGGTCATTAATTAAGTATAGACTACAACCGTGTTTGTAACTTAGAAATCATGTAGGTTAAGGAATTTGAATCCTCGTCTTCTTATGAATTTGTATCGTTAATATAATTAGTAGACTTGACAGCTGTTATTCAAATTTAAGATCGTCTTACATAAAATATCGTAATTGAAAAAAAAGAATAATAATAATAATTAAATAAAACAAAAGGAAGTCAAAGAATAGAAAAGTACTTTTTGGAGGGGGTTATTTACTAGGGGATTAAGTGACATAATGTCATTTGTGTAGGACTTGACCATCACTTGAAATTGGTCTGTTTGCTTTCCTACAACATGCACATGCTTTGTTCTTTCGAAAGCAACTGCCATATACTCTGAGCACTACTTGTAAGCTTATCACAGGCTTTCATCCAATAATATCCATATTTGTTATCATTTCGCCTTTACCATCGTTTTTCGACCAAAAGAATGAGAAAAAAGATTATACATCGGAGTATAATTGAGTTTTTGTGTATTTTTTTTTTGAGTTTTATAAAGTTTATAAGTTATGTTAATTTTTTGACGTCAAAACTCAAATTTTTTGAATTATATTGTAATTTTTTTTAGCTTAATGTTTAAGTGAATAAACTAAAAAACATTATAATAAAATTCATAATTTTTAAAATAAAACTCAAAATTTTTATCATAATGCTCAAAAACTACACCATCTGATACTATATTAAATGTATAGTTCACTTGCTGCAAAAGAATATAAATAAAATAAAATAACGGTTCTTATTGTTCTAAGGAAGGTTAAGTTTGGTGATTAGTAATATCCATATTTATCATCATCTCGACTTTAACATCGTTTCTCAACAAAAAAAAAAAAAAAATTGTTTTCAAGTTCTAGTGGATGTTTGCCGAAGCACTAGAATGATACGATAAATTTGATTTGTACTATACATAAAACATACTCCGAAATTTATGAAGGAAATAGAATTAAGAAAATACTAGTACAAATCATGTAAGAAGCTTCAAGTATGAGGTGTATGCTGTGATTTTTATCCGTGAAAAGACTTCTGAACCTACGAGAAACACAATTTTATGTATTTCATTTCTCATGTTAGCATTGTTGTAAGAGCTTGATGACTGGAGATCCTCTGTCCCACTTTTGTATTCCATCTCATATCCTATTATATTTATCCTACGACACATCATTCATCACATAATAAAAATGTTAATAATTTTTATTAAAATAATGATGTCATAAGGAGTGAGTATTAATAATTTTTATTAGAAGAATAGTGGTTACACTTTATGTGGCAAGAAGCACAAGAGTGTAAACTAATGATCCAAAAATGTAGGAGGCACATAGAAAAAGTTTGTAGTAATTGCTTGTGATTGTCATTTGTCATGTATAAAGCCACCATTTTCGCAATCTTTTTCTCTTCAAGAGTTGTCCTTATTCCATTTGTTCTAATATTATACCCACTATAATACTATTCATTTGTGCTATTTTTACTATGCCTTCTCTTTTCATTTGCTTTCTCTCTTAGTTCTCACCTATTCATATCTAATCAAATCGTCTAATAATATAAAAATTGAAAAGAATGCATTTTTATTGTTTATACATATATCACTTTCACAAAATCAAACATGATCAAGAAAAAAAGTAAGATTATCATCTTCAAAAGTTCAAATTAAAACATCACAATAAAATTATAAAAAAGTTTTAGTTTATACTTTGTTTAAATTTGGACATGCTTTAATATTGTCGTAACTTACGGCTAATCTTGCT
This sequence comes from Silene coronaria, assembly GCA_028566215.1. Taxonomy (NCBI): domain Eukaryota; kingdom Viridiplantae; phylum Streptophyta; class Magnoliopsida; order Caryophyllales; family Caryophyllaceae; genus Silene; species Silene coronaria. The sequence goes on from JAOWBH010063546.1 coordinate 11,348, forward strand.
TAATACGTCAATATTTGTTTTATTTATAAAACTGAATCAATTACTCACTTGATAATAAAATAAACTTTTTGCTCTCAATACCTGTTTGGATGTATTTTACTATTAAAATAGATATTACCTTCTTAAACAAAGCTGTGTACAAACGAAATAAGAAAGCTATTTTCACGTCTCTGATGATCTTAGGTGAGTAAGGCCATTTCTTATCGTTTAGAGACGAAGTGTTGTCGATGATAGGTACATTATATGCACCTACTTGTCTAATACCTCATTTATTTCAGACAACAACAACATAGCCTTAATCCCAAAATAAATTAGGGTCAACCGACATGAATTATCCTTTAAAACCGTTCATAGGTGGTCATTTACTTCAGACTAACAAAATAATTAATCTCAAAATTAATTGCTTGTCTAATACCTCATTTATTTCAGACAACATCAGAGCCTTAATCTCAAAATTAATTGAGGTCAACTGACATGAATCATTATTTAAAACCGTCCGTAGGAGATTATTTATTTCAGACCAACAAAATAATTAACTTCCTCCAATTTTCACATAATAATAACAATACCCTACAACCCAAGGAACTAGTACATACATGAAGATTAATTATTATTGTTACATAATAGTACAAGCATTAGGGTTATCATCATTAAAAAGAGTAGAGATATTCTCTTGAGGTAAATGATAAGAAGGATAAGCTTGAACAACATCTCTTACATAACCAGAAGGTGCTCTTTTATCATATGCTCCTGCTACATATGGATATGCTACTAAATTATGTTCTATATATGGCCAAAACTCTGCTCTTTTCTTCCCTGTATCTTTTATTTTCTTCAGTACCCTTTTTGGATCAACATGCCCTGTTACTGTCACCTTGCTTTGCTTCCTGCTTATTTCCACTGATCTTACTCCTACATCAACACCCAAACAATGTCCGACTTGTTAAGTGGCGAAGCTAAGATTTACAGCTTGGGAATGAAGGCGAAACATTTCAGCAGGGTGAACAAGTAATAACATGACGTAAACTTTAGAAACTTGAAATTTTAACTAAAGCAGGGATAAGAGCCTCTGCTAATTTAACCCCCCTTAAATCCGTCACTGGTTGGACTACTTTTAGTACTATTATATAGCTATTCATGCATGAATAGTTTAGTTCATTTTTTCGTAGTATTATCAGAATTGAAGTCGAGGATATAGAGGAAAGAATATGAACCTTTTAAAGAGGTGACTGCATTTTTCACTTTGCGTTCACAACCATCGCAATCCATTTTAACCTTGATCTCAACTGTCTGTTACAACAACAACAACAACAACATCATCGTCTTAATCTAAACCATTTAAGATCGACAGAAACGAGAAAACAAAAGTAGTAGAAAACAACATAACAGTATGTATAACATGATGAGGTTGTGAATGAAGAAGATTACCTGCAATGGTTTGCGTCTGCGCCTTAATGGGGTGACAGTGCAAAAGTTGGCAAGGTAGTCAAGTGCACCCATTTTTGTAGGATATTATAGCAAAGTACTTACATTAGTTGGAAGACATGGGACTTTGTATTTATACTAAGAAACTTTGGTCATAAAATTATCCAAATGTCACATAAAAGCATCTAGCAAAGTTGTACAATTGGTCCACTCCCCTTTGATTGAAAAGTTAGTCCAATTAAAAAGTTGGAATTGTATTAAGAGTGGTAATATTCCTTTTTTCTTATTTTGATTTTGATATTGGTTAGTAACTCGTAAATGGTAATCACTATTTGAAGTGAATTGTCCGATTTATGAAAAATAAGTCTTGCTTAAGACGGGTATTATATCCGTCTTAAGTTCCAGATGTGTGAAATATTATCACATGGTGATAATAAGACAAAATTCTTGGTATTTCCTAAGCAATAAGTGGGGTAATTTGATATGTATTTGACTCATTTTAAGTTTCAGACGAATTGTACCTCTTAAACGAGAATTTGTGATTTATAAATACTTGGTAATAAGTAACTTGGTAAGAAACGAAGACACAAATTATAAGGTTGGAATTGACTGAGGCAGAAGAAGGTCATGTATACGAAAAATCTGGATACAAGAATCATGAGAGAGATCGTCTCTCACAAAGATATTGGAAATCACTTTTAATGTGGCTGTTTATGTATTTTTCTTTAATCTTTTTGTTGTCCACGCCTGCAAATTTCTCAAAATGACTTTTTCAGCTTTCTTTAACAAATGACTACTTCATACTCATTTATACGCAATACGGGTTTTTATTACGAGTAAAGTTGGACACACAAGTATGGTGGGTTGGTCGAGCTTAGCCCAATCGAGCATCACTAAGCTCAATTTTGGACACCCCCACTCTACCCTAGCCCAAAAATGTCTTACCACTAGTATCAGACCCAGGTTTAAAATTGTAGAGCCCGACCCGCTTGGCTTCTAAGAAACATAAAAAACCCAAAAAATAAAAATTATTTGATCCACCTGGCCTTCCCTATCATGAGTCGGCCCTGAGCAAAACACAAGGTAGCACGAGCTGGCTCGACTTGCCCTTTCTCCCTCATGTGTCGGTCCCACGCTTGGACTAACCAGGGTAACTCGTAGATGTTACATGATGTCCAACTCTTTAAAGTTTTCTTAAACAAATGACTATTTCAGAGTTGTATTTAACACGAAGTACATTTTTATTATTGTTAGCGTAACATCTTTTTGCCATTGATTTTGAGTTGTGACAAATTTTACTTGATAAAACATTTAATGTATTTTTTTGGGCAATTTATTATTTTATCAATTTTCACTTTATAATTTTATTAAATGTGGACCTTTATATAACAATTTTATAGAAGACTAATTACTCGGATAAAAAATCCGCTTTAACATCTTAAACTTCACTCAAATAATTTACGTCAAACAATTTCACACAAATCTATTTTACTCGTTTTAAAATCCGCTTTAACATCTTAAATTCCTCCTCGAGTAATTCACCTCAAGTTTAACCACACTAATAACTAACTTTATGTTCGAGAGTCGGAGAAAACGGACATAACGAAAGAAAGCAATTAAGGTCTGTAATTCCATTTTGTATTGTGTCTGTCGAAGCGTCGTCGTTTTACCACTATTCATTCTCTTCCAGGTTTTTCACTCAATTGCTTTCCCCCCTTTCGCTCATTCGATTCGATTTTACCGTCAATCTAGAATTAGGGTTCCTCTTTTCATCGATTGATTTTCTAATTTTGTTAGTTTATTTCTTTGTTTGAATTTGATGATGATGATCACTTAAATTAGGGTTTATGTTTGATGTTAGAGGATAAGATTACTGTTATTGGAGAAGATTAGGAAGAAATGGAACAACAACAACAAGAGGAATTCAACAAAGGCGGTGAACATAAACAAGATGATGAGGTAATTGATCATTTGCTTTGTTTAATTTCATGAATTATACTGAATAATGATGCTGTTTGTTTGATTTGATTGCTTTAAATGTTCTTCGTCGTCGTATAACTGAATGTTATTGATATCTTGAGTTGTGATAAGAATTGAAACGGAGGCGTATCTGATTTCGAGGATATCATAGTGCGGCATCATAGTTGTTTCTTAATTTCTATGAAAAGTAAGGGAATTGATCACTTCCGAGTTCTGAAGCCTTAGCTGTTTAGTTTCTGCATTTAGCCATTCACTCTTATGACG
>JAOWBH010063657.1:0-15014 GCA_028566215.1 Silene coronaria
ACTCCACCCATTGCCAATTGGTTTTGGGATGAAACCTCCTTGGACCGGTAAAGTAGACACTCTCTTCTCCTCGGTGGGCGCAACCCAGGCCCATTTGCGATTCTAACCTCATAAGTAAGACCCTTTGTTAACTCGATTATGTAGACCATTTAATTTAAGACGATGTTAAACAAGAATTTGTATCCCGGTAAATCACAAGAGGCCAAGAGGGTATGCATTATTACAGGAATTGACGAGTCATATGGTGAGAGACAAAAATAAGGTTAATATAAGGTTTTGTCTGTAATGAAGAAGTCGCCTTACACTTATCTGGCAGAATTCCTTGGAATATTTAGCATTTATGGAGATTTGAGGAATCAAGAAATCTGCGTGCGTCAACGTTGAGTAAGAAACACAAAGATGCGGCATTTGTGTTTTCCTAGTCATTCCAAATTTCCAATGGAATTTATAATCTTCTTTTTAATATGAGTATCAGTGCATGTATGTTTATAATAGTAATTCCCTTTGAAGAACAATTTTACATTTATAATAGCTAAACTTTCAACTTCTTACTTTTTACCCCATCTCTTTAGAGTATGTTTTTACTGCAAAAGAAATTTTAAATATGACAAATTTTCAGCTATACTTCCTATGTTCCAAATGAAATAAAGAATACACATCTTATCTCATGTTCTGATTGTTCAGAGTAAAAGTAAACATTTATGCATATGGTAAATTATACGGACCACGTAACATACTAAATGACCATATTTTAATTGGGAACAAGTTTTTCAAGCGCCAAAGGCCGTGGGTACAATATAATTACATTAATTTAACACTAATACTTATTTACACAATTTGCAGAGTTCGTTGAGTTGAATTTTAGAACAATTTACTATTTTATGTGTGTGAAATTGAAACTTTAAGCTGATATGCACGAGTTGGATTAACTTATTTTTCATTACGGTATGTAATCAATAATCAAATTGGAGCAAGAATGAGAAAACGTATAATTTAAAGAGGAACCAAAAAAAACAAGAGAGAGTAAAAGCCAAAGACATGCACGGGACGGGAGTTGCTGAGTGGAGCCGAGAAGGATATATAAAATCATTAAAATGTAAGTAAAGAGACAAAGTGGATCTTAAGTACGCATCTCAGTATTCGCCAACATGTACCCATGTGCTTCTACTCACTGTCTCAGATACTAGAACTGATAAACGGGTTAATCGGGTTGGACTCAGATTATGTTATTTTCAAATCGGTTTATTTCGGATCTGAAAACTTTCGGCTAGGTTCGGGGCATTTTTGGGTAAGCTATTATCAAATTATTTATGGATAATAATCAGTTTGTAACAATAAATATTCAGGTCGGATTATACCGAGTCGGGTCAATACGAGTGCTGCTCATGTTCGTGTTTTGAGTTCGGGTGTCGGGTCATTCAGGTTGGGTCAATTTTGCCAAGTCTACTGATAACTGTGACAAATTCATGTTTAAGACCACATTATTCATCTTAAATTTAATATACCCATGTCCATGTGTGATGAATATGATAAAAGTAAAATGCATGGTAAAGATTTGTTCTAAATAATCCATTTGAGTGATATTTAACCCGTCTTAACCTTAAAACGGATAGTGCAATCTTAAACAGTCTTAAAGCGGTTAATGCAATCAACTTGATTAATTGTTAATGGACTACTAGTGTGGTTAGACTTGTAGTGGGCTAAATATTACTTTGCCACAAAAACACAAATTGTTTAATAAGACGGTCTTTTATCATAAGACCAATCCTTTAATAAAAAGCCCACATACGAAAAAATCACTACATAACTGCCAAAAATTAAGAGATCTCAACTACTACAACTCCCTCCCCCATGACTTCACTCCCTCCCATCTTTCTAGCTCTCACAATCTCAAAGCCATTAATGCCACCTTAGGAATGACCAAATGACAACCGCTGCTCCAACCTCAAATACCGACTACAATTATCCACGCAAATATTTACCTCACGCTCATGTATTTATTAATCAAATATTTGGTTTTCAAATTAAAGTTGATCTTATATATTAAAACAACAACCACAGAGCTGAGGTGTCGCTCTGTGGTTGAAAGTCAACTTTTCAAAGATCAATTGTTTATTATTAAATCAGCATACCCACGTTCTTGACAAATTTTTATTTGGTTAATTTGTTTGATGTTCATTTGTTTGCTTTGTTATAAAAAAACTACAATTATACATCTAATCCAATCTATCTCAAAATTTATGCCATAATTAATAGTCTGCTAAGTCTCTAATTTTATATGGCGGATTTTATAAATTAAAAAGTAACTCTGCCAATTGTGGAGTATCGATGATTACCGTAACAAGTAACGAGATCGGTGAATATATAAATTCGAGTAATTTTTTAAAATAAATCAAGATATCTTCATATTAAAGTAACAGATAATACAGAAATTAATGAAAAGATGAACATAAAAAATTGCGAAAGTAAATGAAAAAAATGCTTAAATTAAAGAAGTAAATGTAATATGTATCTTTTATCGGGCAAAAATTCAGGGTGTACTTAAAATTGCTTAAAACATACTTGAGAAATGAGTGGTTTATATAATATGCTAAGACAAAAAAATAATAATTTTACATCAAATTACACCAGAATTAAAACATATGGAAAAAATTCAAAATCAATTCGGTAATCTTACATGCAAATTTAATGGCATTGCTTCAAAACAGATTAAAATATACAAACTTGAAGTTTCTTAGGACTTCTATGTAGATTAAAATATACAAATTTGGAAGTTATTAGGATGGTAGAAGAAAAAGAGATAGAACCATGGAATTGGGAGGGAGCGGCGGAAGTGAAGAATTAAAGAGTGAGAGGGTTTTGGTGGAAAGAGTGACTATTGAGTACAAATATATTCTATGAGATTTAGTGTTAGGTTTTTGGGCAAAACATAATTTCCTAAGTAACCCTGAATGTTTGTGTCACTCCGGCCCACTTTATTAATAATTTTACATATTGGCCCTATATGGTAAATAGTAGTCACTAGAAGCAGATTCATAATACCGGATAACGTTAACAGAAAACGGTTAGCAGATTTGAGTAGCAGGTTTGACTATCAAATTAAATTAACAGAATTAAATAGGGTGTTTGGTAAATAGCAGATTACAGGATAATTAGAATTAATCCTATCTATTAAACCAACAACCACAATGCTAATGTGTCAACCTGTGGTTGAAAGTTGAGTTTCTTAAAAAACAGTTTTTTTGTGTGTTGTGGGTCACCCACGTTCTTTAGAGCAATCTAATTCATTAAACCAACAATCACAGAGCTGATGTGTCAGCCTGTGGTTGAAAGTCAAATAGTTAAATGCAATTTTTACTTCCTTATTTCAAGGCCCGTGTTCTATTAGAGAATTAATTAGATAGCATTGCTCATTGTTCATTTTCCAATTATTCAATTAGAAATACATCAGCTTCAATTATACATGACATATATATTTAATGAAAATATCATTAATTATCACTGGCTTTAACTTTTTTAAAAATCTAGAAATATATTTCACTGGTTTCAATATTTTTTAATAAAAAGTTTAAAAATAACAAAAAAGTTCTAAAAACAAACGATGAAAAATGTTAACTATGTGCAATAATCAAGTTTGTTTCTGAAATCATAAACGAATTTTCGTTGCTCCAATAAAAAGTGTATACTATATATTGTTGTCATTATAATCATCCATTTTCAACTAAAAATCAATAAAATATAAAAAATCTCCAGTCAAATAAAAATGCATGTTTAAATTGAAATTAAAAAAAGTGACCAGAGATTAAACTATTATTAACACTAAGAACTCGAAACACATTAAAATTGTCGATTAAACTCAATAAATCTTATAGCACCTCATTGACAACATGTATGTACTTACTGAATTGATGAGTCGATTAAACTCGACAAGAAAACAGGTAAAATCGACACGTCGAAATCATCACAATTATTTTATCAAATAAGAAGACTTAATTAAACATAAAAAATACTCAATTTCAATTCATATCATTAGAGTTTCAGTTGATCAAATATTTTTTGGGTGAAGATTTTGATTATATGAGATGAATTAATTGGGTGTGATAGATGTAAAATCATTGATTTTAAATCTGTGCAAAAAAAAAAATGAGATTTGTCTAAAAAGAAAAAAAGATAAAAAGAAAAAAAATTGAGAGAGCATTTAAGTGGCGGTGGCCGGCGAGGTGAGGAGACTGAATAGGGTTACATTTGAAAATGAATGACGTTTTCATTCCAAATATTTAAGTTGGCTTTGTGCCCAATTATCATGAGATATTTGGCTTTAGTATCAACCGACTTTAAAATCAGCATGAACTTTGTTGCAGTACACATTCATCGTAAATAGTTTTAATAAATTGTTGGAACACGATGTTATCCATAGTAATATTTTAATGATAAATTCCAATCAAACTATTTAATAAATGAATAACACAAAGTTGTATTTTAATTAGGCATGGCAAACGGTCAACCAGCCGGGTTTGGGGGCCGGGGCAAATATTAGGCGGGTCAATTTCAGGTTTGCAAGATCTCAAATCGGGTCGGATCATGTCATTTGAGTTCGGATTTTGAGGTCACATATTTAAAGATATCTATGAAAGAACAATGAGTTTGCAACTATAAACATTCAGGTTGTGTTTTATTGGATCAGGATGTTATATTAAAGTAACAACTCGATATAATTCAGGTTTATTTAACGACTCAATTAAAACATTAAGGTTTATTTATCGACTCGATATAATTCAAGTTTATTTAACAACTCTGTATAATGTACAACTATTATACATTTATCTGACAGTATCACAGACTTATTTAACAACTCGATTAAAACATTTTACACGTACACGGGTCACAATTTTTATTTTATCATGTCTTACTAACTAACAATTGTACTAAATGAATAAACGAGTCAAAAAATGTTATTATCTAAAATAAATATCTAAAATTTATATAAATCAAGAAAATATTTAAATAAATTGGTTTCATATATGTAAGTCAAGTTTTTTCCATAAATCTGCCCCAAGTAACTAGACAATGTAGAAACTTCAATTTAGCTACAAGAGAATAATATATCGTACTATCGCAACTACTCAACCAATTGCGACGACGACAACAACATTAACTACAAGTGAATGACTTTATAACTTAACTTTTACATTGATAGTATTAAAATTGTTTAAAAAAATAGAAATATTTTAATGCTTTATTTCAAAACTTCATTTATAAATACAATTAACTTAAAATAAAAAAATTAATTACTATACAAATTTATAACTTTTATAATAACAAAACTCAAATAACCTACCCGTGCAATTTGCACGGGCTTAAAACTAGTTGTATACATTGGCAAACCATTCAAGTGGAGGTTCTCTTCATTTAGCGTTGTTCATAAAGCAGACTAGACTTGTAAACCGAACCGACCTGGACTTTTCGGTCCGGTCCGGTCCGGTCCGGTCTAAACAGTTAACTGTGATTTATTTTATTCATATATGGTTACAAAGTTAAGGGACAATAAATCTAAACTCTTCACAACAATTAGTCAATTACGCACTGGTTTGACTGATCTCAGCTATCAAGCCAAAACCAAGATATATAGGCATGGACACAAGCTTCACTCCTAAATCTAGTCTAGCATACAAATATATAACCCTTGTATAGTTGTTCTGGTCTCGATCCTTGATCCGTCATGTAAATCATGTTGCCGTCCATCTCCCCTTTGATGACTGGATAGTTCCCATGAATTCATGTCTGAAAAATAACAAATGTACAAGTATCATTTGTCAGGGCAAGTAGAATTATTTCCTATCTTGATTACTATCTTCAGATTTCGAATTTCATGCCATACATCCTGACAACGTATGTCGAACATCATTGGCATGATGTATGTCTGTCTGATGGCAGTTACTTTCACTATGATGCGATTGGAAAATAAGACGGAAATAAAAGGGATAGAAATGCAGCTGTTCGACCCAAATGATCGATAGGCTACCCAAATAATAGAATTGTGGTGAATAATTACCTAGATTCCATTCGACAAATGAGATAAATCTCACAAGTTCATACATAAAATTCATTGATTAATTATTACAAGGAAACTAATGACCTTATATAGGCCACTAATGACTTGGGAAATAAGAAAAAGGGATAAATGACTAAGCTACCCTTAGTCTCATTTTTGATGTGTATCACACTAGCCTGATGTTGCTATTCTTCACTAATTCTAACAGTCTCATTACAATCAAACCAAGCAAGCTAGCTATTAGGTGATTTAAATAACCACCACCTTCTAGGCTCCTCTTGTTTCAATTACATTCTATTCAACCACATATCGACACACCCAACATAATTCCAGTACCTCAAGTCCTCCTACAAATGACGGTTGTTTTACACACGCACTTTTAATATTCATGCCTGAGATAAGGACCTGTTGACTAAGCTATTATCCTCTTGAAAACAAGGTACCCTCCTAATACTCTCTTCATCCCAGTCAATTATTTACCGTAACTTCTTTTTGTTAGGGGGACTTTAAACTTAGGTAAACACATTACTGGGGAGAAATTATTTGAGCAGGTGATGTTCACTGAAGTACTCTACATGCCGATAGAATCAGAGATAAAGAATTGTACCTAGGCAGCATAGCAGGTCTATGAGTCTTATGACAGCCAATGCTATAACCCAACATAATCTTGAAACATTTGCTTTGTCACCAGTAAGAGGTAGTGAAGTACTGAAGTAAAACCTCTGTTGAACAAAGAGACCTACAAAATGTAGAACAAAGTTGATAATTGATGAAGTTGATCAGGAATCAGGTTCATTAGTCTCTTGACGCAGATACGCTCCCTCAAGAGTCAAGACTCCTGTGTTTTGATTTGCTTTTATTGCAATCAGCTGAGAAAAATGCAGCAGAAACAGGGAACATATTTGAGCTTAACCTTCAGTCTTTAATCAGTCAATTACTTAATTAGAGCAATAAATTTTGAAGTTGATAGATGCTTGTTCCTAAGTACAGATCAGAAGACATGACTGAAAGCCTATTATTAAGCTCAAATTTCCCAAGACACGTGACATAATTAACCGACAAAACACAATCGAATGCTACATCCACAAGCTAGGAGATCAGTAAACTTGGTTACCAAATGACTTTTCAAGATTTTTAGTGATTACTGAAAATCTGAAATCAATGATGAATTTTCAAAGCCATATACTATTTAGAAATAATTAAATCAATGTGGTCATTCTGCCAAAAGAATACTGACAAAACAAAATCATAATCTAACTTTTAAGATTGCTGTTAATGGGGCCAAGAAAAGACGAACAAATTGCCACAAACATTTCATACAGAAAAATGGTTTCTCCCTTTTTTAACATCAGCTAATTACAGGCTTACAGCATCAAGAAGCAATCTGCAGAATAATAAATAAGCGCACTTTCTGCGCTAACCAATACTAATAGTATAGATGTTTTAGTGAAAAAGAAGCATCATGATTCTCTCCAGTTTTGTACGATGGGCAAATAGGTGAAGCCACCAGGGCACAGAGTTCAAACATTTGTTTACTTCTGTATCTTGGCTAACTTAAGCCTACTGATCTGTCATATGAAATCCTAACCTGTCACTTCTCCTAATAAATGCAAAAGAGAGTCTGTTTTGAAGATGTGTCCCAATATATGTTCCTCATTCAGGACAAGACTCAAGAGTCTCTGCAACTCAAATTTTGTGTCAAGCCCGATACTTGATAACTATTTCTGTCCAAGTAACATAGGTTTTGAGTAAACAATTGACAACATAATTACATTGTCTTTCAGATCTAAGCCTGAGACAGGGTGCTAGGGTTCTACAATTGATCTAACTTCATACCACCATGTTGAAGAGCTTTAGACAGAATATAGGTACTAGATACATTCTTAGCCAAAAGGAGATGCATGTAGTCTGCGGTCACAACGATAACAAGTTCTGCGATTCATTAGAAAAGAAAATAAACACTCAGAACTGATAATATCATGGATATACATACAACAAACCTTCAGATGAAGCCCATGATCAAAATGTGGAGGCAGAAATTGGTTGGATTCGGAGTGCTGCTTGTTTCTGATTCTGTGGCGCCTGCTGTTCATCTCACAGCCAAACTAGAAAATAAGTTTCCCACGACACGTTCATCTTTTGAAGAAATCTCTCTAGCTATACCAGCTACTAATATCAACACAAAATTTCATATAAGATACACAAGAAATCTCACTTTTCCCCAAAGAGAGACTAGAACCAAAAAATAAAGAGAGAAAGGAAAGAATGAGAACCATTCCGAATTTCCGACACACAATCCTGGCAACCATGATATTGCTTTAAGTCTTACATAACAGGCATGGACCAGAAATATGAAGCTCCCTTCAAGCAAAAATTTTGACCATTAACGGTAAAACAGACTAAACAGTGATCAAACCTATGCAGTAAGCAACCAATTCAGCTTGTGGTTAACTAGGTCAACCTGTATATTCAATCTTTGCGCCCTAGGCTAGTTCTTTACATTTGTGGACACAGAGAAATAATCATTGACACAAGTGCATCCCAAGGGCAACCGCTGAGAGCCAGCTTAAAAGTTGTGGCAGTAAGATTAAGACAGTCCTCTTGAAGAAATTCTTCAGACTGTTGAAATTCATATAGGAGCTTGGGGCTAAAGGCATTCCATATCAAAACCTCAAAAGCCAAAACCCAAAACTATCCCTCGACACCATCGGATGGAAATGGAAGCTTTATAGCTGCAAAGTCCGGAAGAAAATAACTTGGCAGCCAAAATGGTTCTAAGCTTATTGCGCCTAAATGAATTTCTTGCACCAGCTAAATATTCTCGACAATTGTCCGTCAGCAATTCCCCATAAAGTTCGTTTTGTGCTCCTTGCATTTTCCATATCAAGGGTCCGATATGCAAGACCAAGCAAATAAACTGCAGGGTGGAGTCTCCTGCGACCAAAGAACGGACGGCCAGTTCGAAATATGAAGCAAACCAATTACAAAATTTAGCATTTTAAGTTTCAATAAAATTTTAAAGAATCCAACAAACTCCTCGAATAAAAATCACATCGCAGTGAGTAAATTTGAGAGGTTTTCTTACTTTTCAAACTGTTGATGAGAATTAAATCCATCCCAATTTCTTTGTGATGGAACAGTTTTCCTTTTGCTATCCCTGCCATAAGTTTCCACATACCAACCGCCAATATCATGTGTACTACAGCGTGGCTCAAACAGCCAATATCTGTAAGAAAAGAGAACTATGGAGCTGCAGCTGAAATATAATTACTAAAATATAGAAAATACCATTCCACCATACTTAATTTGATCTTGCTTTAAAAAGCTTCAAAAATTAGAGCACGACACCATTACGAGGTAAGATGGGCAGCTGTAAAGTATATGCCTGTTTCTGTATGAAGGCATACATTATTTTGAGCAGACATTTTTCAAGGCAGTAACAACTATTTCTATTATGTAGTATGTGCTGGGAGCAACTGTTATTGTACAAAATACCTAACCTTGTACTACTTCAGGGAGTTAATTGAGAGTTAAGGAGGAATCACTGATAATTTAATGAAAACGATGATTTGTTTGCTTAAGTGTTCTAGCAATTTACTAATTCTTCAGCATTTAAGGTGTAATCGGACAAGGAGAAACTCACTTGCTAGGAGGCAACCGAGCCCTTGTGCATCTACACTCACATATAGAAATATCATCTCCCACATGAAACCAGTGCATGTGTTTCACCTAGAACAAGAAGCATCACAAAACACAGTTCACTCCTAGCCGGTAAAGTTAATCCAAAGAAGACAACTATAACAAAAAGGCAAAGTGAAATGTTAAGGCTTGAGTTAGACACCAACTACACCTTCCACTCTCACATAACAAATTTAAGACTTAAGAGACAACAAGCCTTTTAATGCTCTATCCAATAATCTGGAATTGTTACAGATCAGAATCACTTAAACACAATTATGTCAGAAGCCCTGACAGAGAAGGTAAGCTATGCTCAAGACGCAGCCACTGACTGGTGAAAAATTTGTCAGTCAATAGGACGTAACATATGTACAGCAATACTGCAGATAATTGCTTCTCCCAATTGAGCTGAAGCCAATCCATTTAGCTACCTCAGTACTCTGAACACAAATAACGCACATTGAAATTTGAAGTTTTAACTGTTAAAGTAACCCACAGTAGGAGATCATCTACCTATGTTTCGGTAATCATCCATTCCCAGTTCACTAAGGTCAGGGGCCTTTACCACAGGAAGACAAATTAATGAAATTATGCTACATGAGACTGCGGAGCCGCAAAGGTAGTAAGAAATCAGAGAACCAGTTTTGACCTTCTTAAAAAATAATTCTTGTCAACCATGTCAGCTTCTCTAAAAAAACACAGACAATAAAAGACAGATAATTTTCCACTCGATTTACGTGGATCCTTGTGACCACTAAAAGCAACTGAGTAAGCTGCAACTGTCCAAGCATAACAATTTCATCAATTTCTGGAACAGTATGTTGATGTAGAAAAAGAATGGGAATTTTCTTACTTGTACCCCTCAACTATTTCGGTTTCTAGGTTTTAAAAAAGTTAACTGTTCATATATCTTGGCTATGGGTTCAAAAATACAGTAATTTTTAGCTCAAACCAAAGATCTAGTAAAGACCATGAATTGGAAAAAAAAAAAATCAGTTTTTTTGAAATCATTGCAAGGAGTTATGGTGAATCAAAGTTTATTAAACATTCACTACACCATAACTCCCTTTTCTTCAACCCAGAGATCTCATAAAGATGACCAAGTTGAATTTTTTTTTTTATTTATTTATTTAAGAACTCGTTGTCAAGAGCTAGAGATGTTCAAAAGTTTCCTCCCATATAAAGAAGAGTACAACTTAGAGAACTTAATAGTTCGGGCATGTAGTTGAGATTTGAGAATATCCCAAAACGAATAAAGCTTGAAGATTTATCTTGTATTTCAAAGATAAAAGTGGCATAGAAATACTGAAAACTTCCACGTGATCTTTAGATTATTCATGGCTACCTCATAAGAAAGAGATAGGCAAGGGAAAGGTGGTGTATCTGGTGACACATACTTATGAAAGAAATATGGGACAACAATAATAAGACAAACCAGTGGTGTTCTGTGCTTCAGGATCACATGTGTCTTGGATCCACTGTTATCATACACATCGCAAGCACTCTCATCAGGGTTCGTCCCTAGTCCAGTAATTCTCCCCAAGAGGTTCCTTGAAACCGACGCACTAAAGGTACTTCTAGGATAAAATTGATGGTTCACATGCATCGAATCTTCATGTGAATTAAGAAAAACATGTATCTGATCATGGGAAGTCTCCTTGTCTAACTCCCAAGTCGAGTCTTTAGGAGGGACTCTAGTTGCCATGGCAACTAGTCTACCGCACACGTGCAATTCCAAGTCCTTGTATGCATCTGAAGCATGATGTTTGACACCTTCCGAATTCCTTTTTGGAGGCAGAGCATCATCCATATCAGCAACATTTGCCTGACAGCACAAATTGTCAAAGGGTTGACACAAATCTGAATCTGCACGTGCAGAACTCAGTTTTTTATGAGAGATATCCGATAATTCAATAACACCATCAGCTATCCGAACAAACCCAAAAAGATCACGGCCCGAAACCAAGTGCAGCACCTCGGGAGTTTCATAAACAGACCTCTCCTCTGCCTCAAAACGGTCAGGAAGAAGGTCCAGAGATAAGATCTCAGGACCAAAATATGCGGAATGTATGGCTGAATAAAACTCTCTCTGGAGCACATCGAAATAACCACTACCAGCTGGCAAACTTCTTTCAGACAATATCTCTTTGACAGCATAACGATACCATCTCAACCATTCGACAACTTCCATTTGCTTTGTTGTGGTGGCATATGTTTCATAAACATGGTAGCTTGAATCATGTCTTACATGTTTTTGCATAATTTGTCGAGTAGTCATCAGATATTGATCATAAAGAGCTCTCTTAGTTGGGTCCGATAGTATCTGGAACATGATTATTTACTAATCATGAAACTAATTTTGAGCATAAAAATAGTCTCACACTTGCGATAGAATACTCAAACGCCTAACACTATGTGTACTCTATATTTACCAATTTCCCAATGAAGCATCACCAGCACAAGCACAGACTACGAGGATCACAAGCTTTTCTTGCATTAGAGCAAGATGACATCAGAACAAGAGCCGACATCAAATTAACTAGCATAACTTATAATGTAAAAGTCCGCAATTAACTACAAGTTTAACAAAATGTAACTTTCCAAAATTGAACTCTAATCTCACGGAACTATGAAAAAAACCATCTCAACCGAAAGTCTTAAGCTGTTGTTGTACCTTAATTTTAAAACACTTTCCTCTTTTCTCCTAAAAATCTGTGACAGACGACAACTAACGACTTCTTAAACTTCACATGATACGGCACGTACAATGTAGATTGTGGGCTATTATAACGATTTATGCACCTCATTTGGTTCGTACATGAATAACAATTAACAATCATCGGATTAGTAATCTGTTTTCAGAAAATGTATCACATTTTCCATATACTTCAATACACAAATTCTCAAATAAGATACGGCATACAACAACCTTATAACGGAATTTGCACCTCATTTGTCGGTATCATTAGATGACATGATTAACAATTAACAAATGCATAAGCTATCATAAGACTATTGTACGCCATACAACGGTCTTACCTAAAGCACTCAAATCATCACGAATTGCCAGGATTAAACAACATTACCAATTCATTTAAAATAACGCGACGAAGAGTACCTCGTACGCAGCGAGAATTTCGACGAAACGTTTCGAATCAGACTCAGAGGAAGCAACGAGATCAGGGTGCGTTTCTTTCGCCAACTTCCGAAACGAAACCTTGATTTCCTCAAATGAGCTCGTCTCCAAAACTCCCAGCACCTCGTACGCGTTCTCCGAGTCGGAGAACTCGGAATGAGTCGACTCGGTTCTGGTGCTGAGGCACCGATTCCACCGACTCGGGTGGACGACAGCCATGACGTAGTTCATGGAGTGTTTACGGTATAGTTTAGGAGAGAGATGGTTGGGTCGGTGATACAGCACCGTGAGAATAGCGTATCCGGTAACGGTAAATGGTTTGATGGCCATTTTAATTTCTTGTATTTTTTCCTGGTTAATTGGTGATGCGTAATTTTTGAAGGAACGAGGAAAATTGCATTTGCAAGCACCAACTTACAAGTACGCGTCAGTCGTCACTGTCCGAGAGACTTTCTCAAAACAGTAAGGTCCTCTTACTCGGTTACTCCTCTTATTCTCAACTAGCTTTTAAACCCGTGTCCGCACGGGCCATCTCCAAACTGCATCATAAAATTTCAATGTTTGAGGTAAATATTATAGATACGATGTAAAATTTATCCTTGATATATATCATTCACCATAGGAATAATGTTTAAAACTCTTCTTTAATCACTCTCCAAAAAAAAAATTATTAAAATGTAACATTTGTTTTCCAATACATACATCAAAGTTCATCTAACTACGCCACACACCTCGAATTTTGTCTCAGACCGTAAAACCTTAATGACCCATCTTTATCCCTTCATGTCAAACCCGCGTTACAGATTTAGATAATATTTTTATGGAAATTCATGCTTTTATATTCTTTTTATGGTTTTTTTACATGGTACCCTCGTGTTTTTTTAATATTACATGGTACCCTTCGATTATTCGAAACATCACTTGTACAACATAATGAAACCTCTCAAAATAAACAACTTGTACTAATCCGCCTCTTTCAACTTTTTGTTAATCTTTTGAGAATAATTTGTCATGCCATTAACATAAATAGTGTTTACTAAATTGTAAACATTTTTTTTCAAAATTTAAATATTTGAAAACCCTATGTGGCCTGTTTTTAAATTTGTAATATCAAATTAGCTAGCATCAATTTTTTTATATTAAGTTGTACTATTAAATAGTCCGGGCAAAACTTGAGACGACCTAACAACCCGTTTTATGAAGGTCTTGCTCGTAAATTCACCCGCAAGGGCCGCAACCCACAACGTGAAACAACCCTAAGTCAAATGATTCAATAATTTAGAGATTCAACTGAGAATTCGACACAACTTGTTATCAATTCGCAGATAAATTTATGTTCAGTATAATTAACAAAAAAGAAATACATAATGTTAGTAATGTTTTAGACAAATTTTAAGGCATAACTATCATTCAAATATTAATCTTTATATATAGCAAGTCTAAAAAATGATACGATTTAACATTAATATAAAATAATATTTAGCCTTAGAAGAAAAGCTCATAAATTATTTTAATACTAATCGGTATATATAAGCTTTTACATTTAATAATACGTTACTGGAAAAGTAATTGGTTTCAATATTGGCCGGTTCAATTTTAATTTGTGGTAAGGATTATGATCGTCAATGTATGTGGACATTTTGAGTAACTGGTGTGAGTTTGGGTTCTGAGGTAAGGTATACAAGACAAATACATTGTTTTTCTTAAACTTAAAACGAATAGTATTGCCTCATACCTTATACTAAAATCCGCATTTTCGAGAATAAGAACGTGCCATAGTTTTGAGTAAATTGAAACACAAATTCACTCGTGCTTTCGACACTATGAGACTCACTTCACCCTAGTGTCTCAGCTAATATTTGAGACCATTTAATAAGGGTCGTGCTTTTTCACATACGAATTTTACTCTTTCACATACGTCTTTTACAATATTACCCTTGTCATTTTTTTCATTCCCTCACCCAATCCTTTTTTTTTCTCTCTCTTCCCTCATCCCCATTCACCACCATATGTCATTAAATCTAGCCCACCGCATACTATGTTCCACCCCCGCTCACAAATCCGGCCAACCACCAGTTTGCCGACAAATCTCACTCCGGCCAATTGATTATTGTTTACATAAGAAAAACCTGCTATTATGTTTTATTT
>JAOWBH010063766.1:0-15014 GCA_028566215.1 Silene coronaria
TTATAAATTAAATAATAAACAAAAAAAAAAAAAAAAAAAAAACATGCAGGTCATGCCCATGAGACTTTGACAAGAGAGCAATGTGTGGATTTGATTCTTTGGACTCTAAAGTCAAAATTGCCAATAATGATCATGTGCCATCTACTCCACTAATACATGACGTCACGACTACGTCACATGCCTAGCAACAATTTTTTTGGTGTAAAGAGAGCTACCTGAGCGATTTAATGCTGATGGAATTCGACCCAGGTCATAAATCACACCACCTCTCATGACTTTATCAACTAAACTAGTTTACATCTGCACAGACTTAGCATAGTAACAGTGAAGAACAATCTACCAATTCCAATTAAAATCGGGGTAAATTAAGATTTTAACCATAATGATCAATAGCTAAACCGTCAATTATAAATACTAGAACCGTCAATACTAATCTATATACTAGTATATTACATATGTAACATTGATGTTTAAGTGGTCTTATGTTATGAGACCGTATCTATGCCTACGCATGTGCTTCTGCTTTTGAAGACGATACATCTACATCTACGCTACAAAAAATTATGATGGTCGATAATTTTATGAATAAATGAAGAGAAGCTTTAAACCTACTAGAAGATAGGGAGCTAAAGGCGTTGTTACTTTAATGCTTACTGCTCAAATATGTCCATGCATAAGATCTGCAAGAGTAATCTTTCCACAATTCCCGGTATCAAGCTGGTCGAATTTCTGGCAAATTAAAAGAATGTCTTTATCTGATACCTTTCCCATCTCCTTCAGTTTGTATATCACGTACTCTGATTTACTGCATATAGAATAAACGAAAGCCGAAGTTAGTACTAGAGACTTCCGCACAAATGTCTGGCCTCAGTCACACACATTGAAAAACACACACACACACACACACACACACACACACACACACACACATATATATATAGCGTCAGATTTGCTGCAATTCGATTTCTAAGACACGGCGACAGTATCCTAAAATGAGCACCATGGTGTAGGAACATAAATTATCTTAAATTTAAAATCTTGAGAGTTTTACGATAAAATATAATTGCATTAAAAATCATATAATTCTTCATTTTAAGTCTCCCCCACTTCCGTTCTGTTGTCCTTCCCTTTATAAAGGAGTGTAGGAGTGTTAAGAGTCGGATATGGATTTCATACAAAATCCTTGAGTGTTTCTTTGAATACAGGTCCGTGGTAACAGCCCCAAAAGTGAAGAATCAAAGTAACACAAGTTGACAAGTGGTCGGAGAACAGGTATCAGAAAATTATGTCGGCTTAAACTGAATTTGCAGAATGGCCTATACAAAGATCAGGCCATCGCACGACTCAATTGAAGTAAGTGTAACAAAGAAACACAACTATGACACAACTCACAAAAGAAAAGAAGAAATACTGAAACTTTGTCGAATCCAAACCCTCGAAAGACTGACCCAATAAGCACAAAATTTTCACTCAAAAAATTATTTATATATAATAAGCACATGAGACATGATTACATTTAAAGCATCGGGAAGTAAGCTCATCTTCTTCTCCGAAATCTTTGTCAATCAAACTTTAATTAGCCAAAACTTGAAAGCTTTCAAAAAGCTTAAAATCTGATGATAAGCCTCTTGCATGGTGTATATCAAACTTGCCTAAAGCATGCACAGCTGACCGACCGACTACCTCTAAATTCTTCAAAGCGATAAGCACTGCATTTTATTTTGGGTGTGTTGGGGGGGGGCTAACTTGTTGCTAATAAGCTTCCTCCACCAAATATAAGGAAACCAGAAAAAATTATGCTCTGCTCGCGAATCTGGGAAAAAAATATTGATGATAGGCTCCAACCATCTTCACTGGCATACAGGAAGCACTCGTGATTCACTTGAATTGAGGGTAAATATTACAAGGTTATGAACATCAAAATAAAAGAGAAATGAGGGAAGTAAAGGTGGTGAAAAGAAGAATAGTGAAGGGAGATCTGAAGGATGAAGGGTGGGGGAACAATTATTACTCTCATTTGGGATTTTGAGGGTAATACACGACTCTTCCATCTCGTTCATATGGCATAAGCAGTAAACAGCAAGTCAATAACTATTACCTTCTCTTAATTTCTTTCCTATATCCACCAACGCCATTACGTCCTACTTTCATTTGTCACTCCACAAAGGCATTACGCCCAATCCAATGACCCCTTAAGGAAAAAGAGATATCCGAAATACACTTACTTTAAAGAAGTATCAACCAACCTGACATACAATTTGTTTTTTTCTTATCCGAGGTTCAATTCCTTATACACTCTCGAAAAGTTGCGTCACTCTTTATCTATACAGATATCACATTCAAGCAAAGATTGCTAAACTAGGACATTCACTTAAGATCCCTAAACATGTTCTCATCACATGCAACTCGATGAAAACAAACTAATAAAGTAGACTATTAGTTAATAAAAGGAAATGGGTTTGACAAGTAGTCAAGTACTTACACCCTATAAAATAATAAAGCTATAATTTTCTCCCTCTTTTTTCCCCTCAAAAAATGGAGAAAAAACAAATTACAACTCGTAAGCACACATGGCTAGAGGTGAAAGAAGCACTCATGAAAATAGCCCTAGAAATCACCAGAAGAAATTTTAAGTCCCAAACTAACCCACAAGTGAACCTCGATCAAGGTAAATAACTAACAGCCTAATAGGGCTTGAGCAGTTGAGCTATATGACTCTGATTGCACCTGATACTTCCAAAATGTATCAAGGCCATAACCAGTTGACGAACACATAACATTCAGCTTCCTGGACGACTACAATTAGTTTCAGTTCTACACTTCGTACTTCATTTTCAATAACTCATCAAAAGAAAGATCAATTAAGCACCAAATACATTTTTAACCTCAGCTCACGTAAAAATAAAAGAGGTTATTTACCACTTTTAGTTAATTCAAGATCATTTATTTGAGTTCTACTGTTTGTGAATTTCTAAACAAAAAAAATGTAGCAGCTCAATGTTATTGCATTAACCAAAGAAAGAAAACAATATGGCAACTTCTTAAGTCACTCAACGAAAAAAACTGTAGCAGCAACGGCCTAAAACATGCTCTGGATCTTTCACCATGACAGAACTAACATCCAAATCATACAATAATAATTTTAAGAATCAACAAGCAATCAAAGCACATAAAAACATGCCAAAGGCTGTAGGATTAAAGTGTATGTATCAAATCCTTACCTCACAAAACCATTATTATCAATATCAGCGGCAAGGAACTGTGACACAGTCAAATCCTGACCAAGCACCCATTTCGCCAACCTCCTATTCCGCTTGTCAACTCTAGCTTCAGCCAAGTAAAGAAAAGCCCTAGCAACAGCGAGTGTAGATACAAGCAGCCAAATTGATGCAAAGATACGTCCATTCATAGATGTAAATGCTCTATCACCATACCCCACAGTAGTAACTGACATAACCGAGAGATAAAATGCGTCCACCCAACCGAGGTTCTCCACGAAATGCATAACGCCAACTCCAACCCCAATACACAAAACCACCACTCCTAATGCCAACCCAACCTTCATTCTAATCCTCATCCTCCCCTTCTTCACATCAATAATCACCGATTTAGCCTGTTTTCCAGCCTTAACTGTCTTAAGCAAGTGACTTTCTTGCAAATCCAGCACATAACTAACCATCCCACTCAGTAGAATATCAATAAATCCAAATCCAACCAAGACGAACAAAATGGAGAACACCTTAGTAACAGTTGAATTCGGCGTAATATCTCCATAACCAATAGTACACATAGTCACAATGCAGAAATACAAAGCATCAACAACAGGATGGGTTTCCCTCACAGTAAAGTTATGCCTATTACACCAATATATAAGAATCCCAAACGACAAATAAACCAAAAGCAACAAAAACGCCTGCCTAATTATCGCTTTCGAAGTAGGTTCAGGCTTGTCCAACCCCTTCTTAAAACTAACATCATTAATCACAGCCATAGCAGGCGCAGTTCGGGACCTATGTAAATTTGTTTTCCTCCATTTATAATTCGGATCAACCAACCACTGCTGTTGATGCTCTGACTGAGGTTGCTCCACAATAAATGGCACACTACTCCCATCATCATAAACACTGTAATTACAGTTCTGAACACTATAACCACGAGTCGGAGAATTTTGAAAATGCTGATAATTAGAGGGTGATAAGGGTTTCGGAGACGAAGTCGAAAGGGAAAGGGCATCCAAAAGATTACTAGAAGACGAAGGATGGTTTTCCACAGGGCCGAAAATAAGACGATCTTTGTACGAAGAAGGAGTTAATGAAACAGAAATCTCTTCATTTTCAGGAAGTGTTGATAAAGTTAAAGGTGGTGGTGGGGTTACTTGAAGATGTTGGTTTCTTAATAATGGCAAAAGTGGTTCTTTTTCCATCTAAAAAAAATCATCAAACTACTATTATCAATGATTTTAATGGGGTTTCAAGTTTGGCGCCATTACAATGAGTTTCTTCAAACTTTCCCACTCGAAAAGAATCGGTTTTTCCCTGTAAATCCATCAAACTAAGAAAATCAACAACATTTAAACAATTAATTTATCAAACACCAGTGGTGGAGATAGGGAGGGCTAGCAAGGCGAGGGACAATAAAATTTCCGAAATTTGTAGTTAAAATTTTCGAACTTTTTTCAAGTCTAATGTTAACTATTATCCGTTCGCCACTGCTAAGTTCGAATCTTGGCTCCGCCACCGTACAAACCCATGTGAAATACTCAATTTTTAATGCATGCATACAATCTTTGATGAAAAAACACAACAAAATCATACCTTTTAATTCTTAGCCCCAGAAGAAACGCTTCGAAACGGCCTTTGATTGATTGATTAACTGAAACAAAATTCCAGAAAAAAAAAAAACCCATTAAAGTACACCTTAAAAAAGAACAAAACTGACAAAAGAACACACAAATTCACAGAAAAATAGAATAAAAAAACAATGATTACCTTCAAAAGAAACGGTTTTTTATTTTGTTTTCGTCACAAACCCATGAACAAGATAACCAAGAGGTGCATTAACAATATGAAATTAGATTAAATTTAATTAATGAAGAAATGGGTGATGAAAATGCGGCTAAAAAAGAGAGAAATTGAAACAGAATCAGGTGAATCAATTAATAATGGTAACAAATATCATAATAAAATTAAAAATTAAAAATAATAATTGAAGCGGTGTTATGTACTTGGAAATTGGTGAAATTAATTATGTTTGGGTATGAATGAAATAAATGCAGAGAAAAAGATATGGGTTAAAGTAGAAATAAAAATAAATATAAATAATAGAAGAAATGGAAAGGTGTATGTAGGAGAAGAAAGGGGGTAAAAAAAAAGGGTGAAGTGAAGGGTGATGAGTGATTGAATGGTGGTTAACTGACATTAAGTGACATTGTTATACTGTTTTTCTTTTTAATGGTTTAAAATCTTGTGATTACTGATTACTGGTGTCAATTGTCAGTTGTCACAGGTTCAGGTTCATCAGTGTTCAGTCAGGGTCCATCCAAATTATTCATGCGACTTGGGCCTTTGTTTATGTCATCCATCATTATAGATTCTTTGCTCCATTTCCCTATACGCTATGTGTAGTATGGTATATCTGTCTTAAAATTAAGGGACGAGCTAAATTCCTCCTTATTTTGAAATTTGGATGTGTCCCTCTCATTTTTCACACCCGCCAACAGCTAAAGCTGGACAATAGTGCGCGCTGGCCCAATCTACCCCACAGGGCCAACAAACACACGGCCCGTTAGCCCGCTCCCTCCTACCCAGGCCTTCTAACTCGCCCCCTTTTTGCCCAACCAGGCCAGTCCAAGGCCATCATTCCATCACCCCCCAGCCCATGATGTGGGCTCAAGATGCCTCCCAACCAGCCTAGCCTGCCTCCAGCTCGATCCAAACCGCACCGACCCGGCCCGGTGTCCAGCTCTATCAACCGCCACCACCGGACAACCTCTCCCCTGCTCCTCTCCTAACGCCGCCACCTTTTTCCGCCTTCCTCCCAGCTCCGAGCACCCTTCACCGCGACAACCAACCCCTCCCCGCATACTCCGGCATTGTTTAACGACCCATTGCCGCCATGAATTCGATGCCCATTGTGCCATTCGACCACCCTACTCTCACCTATTCGTCGACCCCACAACCACCCTTTCGAGAACACTACATTAATATATACTTCGTATCAAACATCAATTCAAACCCTAATTGTAAAAGGAAAAAAAAAATTAATAAGTCATTAACTAAATTAATTAAAAGAAGGTATTAATAAAACTGCTGATAAAACGAACAAATTACGTGTGGTATGTACGAATTATGATTCATTACTGTCGCGTTGAATTGGTAGGTTTGTGTGAGAGAAAGGAGAACTCTGCCTTTTTAATAATGAAGAGCACTTACAGAATATTAGGAAGAAAGTGTGTAAGATTTAGTAAAAGGGTGTATAGAGTTTAACAATTGTGAAAATTAAAACCGGCAAATGATATTTCACTTATGTGGATAGAACAAATATACGTTTTAACTTAAAATGGATACTCCCTCTTAAGCAAGATTTTGGGTGTCCGTGCATAATCAAATCTTACACTCAGCTTGGCCCGGAAAATTGATGAGAATTAATTTGTAGATAATTGTCATAAATAATAACCGAAGTGTTTAGTCGCTTTCACAAGAAAATCAAGTCAGATTTAAGCAACATTACACTACCGTTGAATTTTAAGGAATTATATATTTATATCACAAATGGTCTAATGACGATTACATCGCGACATTAAGCACACAACTGTGAAGTATCGACAATAATTTTTAAAACCAATTGGCAATGTGTGATTATCAATAGCTTCTAGTTGTCCACCACTGCATAAATGCATAACCTTGTATTCTATGGCAAATCATGGTTCAAAGCCACATTATACAAACACAATATCTCTATTCCTCACAAAAGATCAGGTCTCAAATTTCACCAAAAAAAAAATTTGTTTGAACAAAATAAGTTTACATGTCACATTCGTTGATGATGTCGATAAAATTCAAATGAGAAAAAGAAATTGCTAAATTGGCTACTTGAAAACGGTTCCAAATAGTGTAGATACTTGAAATGTACCAAATATTCTACACATTACAACTTAATCTACCCTAAACCTTGATCGCATACTTCCTCATGGGGAAGTACAGCTCCCTCTTCTTCTCCCTCTCCGTCTTCAATGATGCCTAAAGAGAAAGGTAAACAGATTTAGTCGCTACAATTCAAATTTGATTCCAAAGGGATAAGAAACAACTAAAAGGTACTTGAAATGGCAAATGAAAACAAAGCAGGAATCATCTAGTGTAACTAGGCATAGTAAGCAAATCCGTGACTACAACTCCGCAATCTCGTTCTAAAAACAACCCAAAAAATATAAATAACCAGAACATTCAGCAAAGTAAAACAAAGCAAATATTTAATGGTGGCCAGGTGCGATAGGATCATATATACTCATATACATGGGTTAATGTAGAGACCGTCATGCTATACCATGAGGGTATTTCAATTCGTGATGTATAATGAAGGCCACTTTGCACCTCAAAAGAACTCAGATAATTTCAGCAAAGCAAAAGAAACTTGTAGTTTTGGGTGCGAAACGCTCATACACATGGGTTAGTCAAGTGTCTGTCATACCAATACCATGAAGGCATTTCAATACAATGAATTTTGTATAATCACGGCCACATTGCACCTCAAAATACTTATCTCTAACCAATGTTAGAAATGTTGGCCTATACACATAAAAGACGTAAACAAGCACAACTACAGAACTTGAAAATTGGACATCGCAAAAAAATCAGGAGTCTGTTAGTCTGTCAAGCCCAGCCAAAGAAACAAGCATTTTTGGGTGCGATACGCTCACACACATGGGTTAGTCAAGAGTCTGTCATACCAATACCATGAAGGCACTTCAATACAACGAATTTGAATAATCACAGCCACATTGCACCCCGAAAATATACACAATCTCTAACCATCAACGCAATACATAAGAAAAAAACATAAACAGCCACACATCAACTTCACAACTCAAAAATTAAACACAACAAAAAAGTAAAGAGGTCAAGTCTCGAAAAAAGACAAAATAAAGCTTGCTTTGCAAAATCAATTTTTCAAAAATTCAGTTAAAACAAGATTAATTTAATTGGCTGCAATAGGCTCATATTCTATGGGTGTATAGAAGTCTGTCATACTAGTACCATGAAGATATTTCAGTACAAGGAATTTGTATAATCATCGCCAGTTTGCATCTAGCTATAAGGTTCATTGCCATATAAATGACCAACTACTAGAGCCAATGAAAAATAATACAGCAGTCTCATTAAAATCAATGAAAAAAACACAAATCCATAACAAAAAATCCTTCACAATAATGAATCTTAGTTTGGATTTAAGGCAAATTCAAATCCCAACTACAGAAGAACATTCAGCAGAAAGAAAAGAAAGACTGCAAAAGGCTCATATTCTATGGGTGTATAGGAGTCTGTCATACATATACCATGAAGATATTTCAGTACGAGGAATTTTTTACAATCATAGCCATTTTGCATCTCACTTTAATTTTCACTTGGTAAACAACCACATTTATGTTTGAGCGTGAAGCCGTGAACTTCAATCATAAATAAATGACCAACTTTAGCCAGCTAGTGCCAATGAAAACAAACAAAAATAAGGATTAAATAAAAAACCTAGCAACGTCAAACCACTAGGCAGAAAGAAAGAAAAAAAGAAGAGTGCAATGGGCTCATATTCTATGGGTGTATAAGTAGTCTGTCATACAAATACCATGATGGCATTTCAGTACTAGGAATTTTGTACAATCACAGCCACTTTGCACTCTAAATAAAATTGAAAATAGTTGACACAAAAATACACACGGATAAAAATCACTACTCAAAAGTTAAAAATAAATAGACACAAATACAAACAAAGGTTCAAATGAATATGCAGATGAAACAACAAAAATAAGACATAAAAGATGATAAAATAATGACCTGATGCTTGGTGAGACGACGGCGAATGGCACGGGTTTTCTTGGGGCGGAGGTCAAGGGGTAAATACTTCTTGTTCTTGTACGCCTCCCTCAATGCCGCCTTCTGTTTTTGTGATATGACTGTCAACACTTGTGCAATCCCCAATCTCACCACCTTACTGTTACAAAATTTGAATATATGAAATAAACAAAAAAAAACATATGGTAAATTTAAGCTTATCCTTGAAAGCAAGCATTCACAAATCTGCATTCTTGTCACTATAACTGAGTATCAACTAATAAAAAACACAATAAAATAAACGAATTCCTAACAAGTAAACATTCCCTAATCACCATTATCGCCAATACCATGAATGGAATCATATCAACGAAGTACAAAGCCATATCATATACTTACTCTATACTCAAAGCAAAACACGTTTACTAATCAGAATTATTGTCTGTCATCATCACTTACTGATAAAAGTTAAACCCTAAGTTCTAATAGTAAACATTATTTAACCCGGATTATAACACAATCAAACTAAACCCAAGACAAAATGTGGTACTAATAAACATTACATTAATGTATTAATCATTATCCTAAACCAAAAGCGTCTTACTGATACTCATTATTATCATTATGAAACATTCTAACTAAATCCTAAACCAAAAAACATAGTACTAATACCATTACCATACTATTGATTAGATATTATTAGTAATCCTAAACCAAAATCAAATTACAAATCATCATTATGATACAATCAAACTAAACTCTAACCAAAAAAATGTCCTAATATCACCCACCATACTAATGGTTATCGAAAACCAAAATCATCTAATTAATAATCATTACAATACAGTTACGATAAACCCTAACCAAAAAAAAATCCTTACTAATCATCATCCTACACCAAAAACATCTTACTAATTATTTATGGTACACGCAAACTTAACCCTCAACCAAAAATATCTTCCTGATCAACATTACCGTGCTATTCATCACTTCCAAACCATAAGACATCTTACAAATCTTCATTTTGATAGACTCAACCAAAACCATCTTACTAATTAACGTTACCTTATTATTCATCACTGCTAATCCAAAAAAAATTAATCATTATGATAGACTCAAAGTACACACACAAAAACCTTTTCTGGTCAACATTACCGTATTAATAAATATTTACTAATCATTATGATACAATCAACTAAACCCTCAACCAAAAAACAACATACTGATCAACGTTACCGTATCACTTACTGATCAACGTTACCGTATCACTTACTGATCAACGTTACCGTATCACTTACTGATCAACGTTACTGTATTACTTACTGATCAACGTTACCGTATCATTCAATATCATAAATATCTTACTAATCATTATGATACAATCAACTAAACACTCAACCAAAAAACAACTTACTGATCAACGTTACTGTATTACTTACTGATCAACGTTACCGTATCATTAAATATCTTACTAATAATCACTATGATATAATAAAATTAAGCCCTCAACAAAAAACCATCTCACTGATCAACTATACCATATTATTCATCACTTCTAAACCAAAAACATCTCACTAATCATCATCATAATGATACCGACAAACTAAACCCTCAATCACAAAAACCAACATTCTGACAACGTTATCTCATTATTCATCACTTTTAAACTAAAATCATCTCACTAATCATCATCATGATACCGTCAAAATAAACCCTCTATCACAAAAACCAACTTCCTGAAACCGTCATCATATTATTCATCACTTCTAAACCAAAATCATCTTACTAATCATCATTAGTATACACTCAAACTAAACCCTCAACCAAAAACCATCTTACTGATCAACATTACCTAATATCACTTCCTAACCAAAATCATCTTACTAATCATTACTGCGATAAAATCAAACATCTTACCAAAAAATCATCATCGAGATTAGTGCGATACAGTTAAACTAAACCCTAAAACCAACAAAATATGTTAATAAACATGATTAATAGTATAATTAAGCAAGGAATCAAGAAATTACATCTTGGAAAGCTTGTTAGGAGCACCACCAGTAACCTTAGCAACACGAAGAAGAGCTAACTCCGCCTTAAGATCCTTGAGTTGCGCTAACAAATCAGGCTTTGATTTATCCCTAAGTTCATGAACCTTGATTCTTGCTGCACATTTTTAAATCAAATCAAATTAGGGATGAACACTTTGAATAAAATTAATCAATTTCGCAGAAATTAGAAGAAATAGGGGAAGAGGAGGAATTAATTACCCATTTTTGCGTGCGGCGGAGGTGTAGAGAAGTGGAAACCCTAGAAATGAATGGGACTTACCGTAGTAGGAGAGAATTGGGTGTGGAAGAGGTTTTATATTTATAGATTAGGGTTTTAATTTGGGCTTTTTCTGCAAAAATGTTAAGAGTCCACTAGGTCATTGGAGTAGCGTTTTTAGGTCATACCGTCATACTACCCATTTGCCATTATGTTTAATAACAAGAGGTTTTTAAAAACATTTTTTCCTAAACGATTTGGAGAAAGTTTAACTTGGGTTCGGGTTCGGGTTCGGGTTCGGTTCTCGAGCCGAGCTTGACCTAACCTGAGCCGATAACGAGTTTGTCAAGGCTTGGATCGAAACTTATTAGTCTTAAGTGAGTGTAATTTAATACTGATTTTAACTTACTCGTATTTATCATTTTTATTTTTATTTATATTTTTTAGGTTTTAGAAATTACTCCATAGTATTTTAATATATTGCATTTTACAAATACGGTATGTATTTCTAGTTTTATTATATTTGAAAAAGTGTTTTTGTTTTTGTTTTACAGAAATAACAACAAGAAAAGCTCAAACTTCAAGTTTTTAGACTTCATTAGGTAAGAGTTGAGATTGATCTTAAGCATAATTGTACGAGTCAAAATTAAGCATTGATTTCAAGAGATCAAGATCGAATTTTATCATACAAGTGGATCTCGGTAATTCAATTATGTAATAATAGTATTAAAATTTGGAATGAGACTAGACATAAGGATCTCAACATTCCCGATAAAGACGTATCAGTTAGAAACACTAAATAGAAAGGAAGAGATTTGGTGGGAAAAACCTAGAAATGGGTTTTTAAAGCTAAATTTCGACGGATCGAAAATAGATGGAAATAAAGCTACTTTAGGATATTCTATAAGAGATCATAATGGTAAAGTCGTTTTGTTAGGAGCAAAAAAATGCGGGTCTAACAGTATTCTTATTGCGGAAGCCCTCACTTAAAAAAAAAGGTATTTTAGTAGTTAAGTATTTAGGGATCTCAAAGTTAATTGTGGAAGGTGATAATTTATGCGTTATCAACTAAATCCGTAGCACTTGGCAAATTCCTTGGGAAATTTCTAGTATTATCAAGGATGTAAAATTTGATCTTCATTTCTTTGATGAAGTGATAATTAAACATTGCTTTCGTGAAGCTAACAAAGTTGCAGACTTTATGGCTTTTATCGGACATTCTTTTCCAACCCTTTCGAGGTGGTTTGAAAGCCGGTGACTTCAACTTACCTCTCTCATCCGAAAGGATGAAGTAGGTTGGTCGTACTCTAGAGGATCAATCTAATTTTCTTACTTTATCAAAAAAAAAAAAAAAAAAACATCGTACAAAAATTTAGAACGATTTTTTAAAAAATAATGCTCGAAAATAAAGTATTATTGTTTTAGGTTAATTTTGAAAATATTTATCAAAATGGTGTCCACGTAGGTTCGAATTTTCGGAACCCGAAACACGGAGTAGACACGCCATTGTTAATGACTGGTTTATTGAAATAGACACGCTATTTGGATGGGCGTGTCTTTAAATAACCAGAATTTTAAACATATGTAGTAGTCAGTAGTCAATACACGCCTTTTTTTTAAAATAAAGGTATTAGACTACTAGGCTACTAGCTGTATGCATAATGCTTCGTAGTCACAAATCACCATTACTAAGGAACCACAATCTGCGAGCCCCCACATACCACCCACCAACACTAACGAACCCTACAACGTGGTCATATCTGGTAGGTTATGATGACGAGGGGTTGAGGAGAGGCGGAGAAGTTGATTGGTGGTCTAGATTAAGGAAGTTAGGAAGGCGATGCACGACGATCTTGACATTCCGGTGGTTTAGGCGGTTTATTAAATTATTCCCCTTTGTGTTGGTCGGATGAGGTCGAAGGAAGATGTTTTGTGATTGAATGAGGACGATGTTGGATGGTCGGATATTATGGTGGTTGATGATGATCAGAGGGCGGTGTTTGATGGTTGATGTTGATAACAATAGTGTAAAAAGTCGAAGTAATGAAGTTATGGGTCTAGGCTGGAGTTTACGATGTTGAGAAATTAATCAATGGTGGTTGAGGGAGTTGTGGTGGGTTGTTGTTTAGGCCATGAGGTGGAAGTAATGAAGGTGTGAGAATAGCGATTGAATTGAAGATGGAGAGCAATTTGACTTTTGTTTGAGGTGATATCAGGGATAAGGTGTAAAATTAGCTGATGAGTCCATTATTTATACATTCTTACTCTCATTTTCTGTTCCTTTTCTTGCGTAATTTGTTATCAATTGGGGACTTTCTTAGCTAACCTTGTCTTCCTAGCTTTGGTTTTGTTGTTTGAGAAAATTTTGTAGGTAATATGGCATAAAGTGATACAATTCGGTCAATTACCATTAGTTCGTGGAAGGAATGAAGCTAGGATGCGACAAGATAAGTTAGTGGATTGATTGGAAGACAGATTTAAGCTAATCCTGTAATACATCGAATTACTAGAGTCTGTACTCGGGCGAGTAGCAGGGCACTCGGGCGAGTTGCCCTGGCACTCGACCGAGTGGGTTAACCGAGTGCCATTGTGTGGCATGGTCTTGGTGGGTGTCCACTCGGCCGAGTGAAGTGAGTCACTCGATCGAGTGGGAGCCACTTCACTCGACCGAGTGGGAGGGTTACTCGGCTGAGTGACTCGGTCACTCGATCGAGTAGCTACTGGACGGGATTAAGTGTTTGGATTATGTTGTGGAACCCTTTGAAAGGGACTAATCACGAGAGAAAATCTGAAATGTTATCCCCTTAATCCACTCACTCTCTCACAATTTCATTATCTTATTACAAACACAAAATCTCACCCACCTTATCCTCTCAAAAACCCCAACACATCTTTATCTTCTTCTTATTCATTCCACCATTGTTTAGCACCATTGTTGTTTCTTTGAAGCTTGGTAAGCCTTATCATTTAACCTCTCTTCTTACTCTTATTATCCTTATTATTTCCTACATCTAAATTATTAAAGGATGTTTATAAAATTTTTAATTAAATTATAAAGTTGAAAAATGTTATTAAGTAATTGATAGGGTTTAGTTATATTATTAGGATATGTTCATGATGTATTTGTCTCCCAAATAATGTAGGAGGAGTCTTTATTGAGGAGGCATTCTAGTGACCTTACTTGTTGAGGAGATTTGCTTGAGGTAGGATTTCCCTACTTAGCCTTGTTGATTATTTGATGTTAATATGCATATGTTCATGATAGTTGCATTGTCATTTGTTAGGAGGCATTTCTTCACATGATTGTTGTTGTTCTTGATTCATGTAACATGAGGATGAGATATTGATGTCATATAAAGAATGTAAAAGAGGAATAATGACTAATATGATGATGATGGTTGTAATAAGATTATGATGGTTGTAAAATGATTTAAGATGAGTAATAATATGGCTTATGTTGAGTTATAACATGGTACATGGAATAGATGAGAGTTATGCGTTAATGTTCATAATTTATGCATATTATATAATTTATGTTGTTGGTACCAAGGTATGTTTGGCATACCTTGGGATAGATACATTGTGTTGGTTGTATGGAGGTGGATGAAGGTTGAATTTGTTGAACTGAGACGTTGAGGAGACGTAAGACGGTTGGGAGACCGTCTTACGCTTGAGTCGTCCATTAGGGCTTCCCACCCTAAT
>JAOWBH010064097.1:0-23966 GCA_028566215.1 Silene coronaria
TGCACAAACTTAAAAAGTTGGGTACCACGTGAAAATCGGCATAGTTCAGGGGTACCACGTGAATTTTCCGTATATTTTAATCATATGAAATAAATGATTAAACATAAAATAAAAACATTAAAGTCATATAACCTTTTTTATTCATTATAATGTTCAGTCCAATATGATAGACGAAAAAACAAGTATAATTATATCATACTCCGTATAATTTGGTAAAATATAACTATGTACGAGTAGTTAATGATATATTTTAACTATCTCCGATAAAATCTTAATATTTTGTTATTATATAATTGTCTATCTTCGATAAAATCGTAATATTTTTTTATTATATAATTGCCTATTCATATACTTGTATTTTGTCAAAGTACGAAACATTATGTCTCGTTTAATTTAACAGTTGGTCTCTATTTAGACGTGCGTATCTGTCTTAACATTACAACGGGTCAAGTATCTTCCTACTTGTGGAGGTAAGACAAATATGTTGCTTTCCCTATGTATGTTGCTTTGTCTTATACATACTACTTAACCCGTCTTAAGTTTTAGAAGAATATACCTATTTTAATCTTAAGATGGATATACCCGTCTTAAATAAAAATTTGTATTAGTTTACACCTTTCCTGTAAATGCATGGTTTAGACTCAATTTAATTTAGAGCTGAGCATGTGCGGGCCAGCCCGTTTGGCCCGACCCGCTAAAATAGCGGGCGGGCTATTAAAAGTACCCTCACAAAAGTCCTCAAACCCGTTCTCTCCTCATTTCATTTATAATTTGTACACTCTAAACCAACTAGTTAACACAAATGAATACTTATGACTGACATATGTATTTACACTTTCCGTATAAAGATTGACCGAGAATGGGCATGCTAACAAGATTGTCTATAAAGATTGCACCTTTCAAATATTTACACGAGAGTGTGTGTAAGTAACCGCCAACAATGCCGCATAAAGGCCAAGGCAAAAATGAACTTCTTAATGTTTATATTAGAACATTACGAAACTTGTGTTTTTTTTTCAAAATCTAGTAAACTTATCTTTTCAATATTAGTATATTTTATTAAGTTATGAGCTTTAAAGATAATTGTTAAATTTTTGACGGGATGTAGCAATAATAAACTCTAGTTTTAATAGAAACAATAATTTTTTTTATTTGATTTTAGTCGGGCCCGTGGGCCGGCTCGCTTTCTTGAATTGGGCGGGTACGGACAGTGGAAATTGGCCCGCTTAGCGGGCTCGAGCTATGAAATAAGGCCCGCCGGGCACTTTTTTAGTAGTTGGGCCCGGCCCGTGTTCGGCCCAAGCCCGCTTTAAATCAGCTCTAATTTAATTGATGACCTTTCAAATGACAATCTATATTTAGAATGTCTTTCTTAAGACAGATATATTCATAAAAAAATAAAAAAAGAGTAATTAACACCCACTTGTTTAGATGGGAGACACACATTTTAATAATATGTACTCAATGACTCAAATGAATTTTATTTGTGTAATACTTGAACCACAAATTGTTCAATGAGATAAGACCTCCTAATTGAAGCCCAATCCAGATACAAGGGGGTGTTTGGTTGGAGCTTTTGGAATGGATTAGAATAGATTCAATTCATTCTAGTGTTTGGTTGGGGTTTTTTGGAATGAAGTTAGATACCCAGTGAATTCTAACTCCATTCCAACCCCTTAGAATCTCATACCCACCCCTCCCCCCAAGTTTCTAACTTCATTCCAACTTATTATTATTACTACATCCATTCCGAGGTCCAACCAAACAAATATAAGCAGTATGGGGTTCTAACTCCATACCTCTATGGAATCACAATCCATTCCAATCCATTCTTATACTTTAAACCAAACGACCCCTAAATGTATTTTCCACATGAAATAAGTACTCCAAATTCCCATGTTCCAAGTACATCACATTGCTACGGTTATTGTTTCTTTTCTCTCTTTCCTTTCTCGCTCATCTGAGATTCTTATTTGCTCCATTTGCCTCCATCCATGTTATCTCTCACATATACCCATTTTCATTTCATGACACATGGGTTCATGTTTAGTTGATAGAATTGTGTAAGTAACGTTTTCCTTCGCTTAATTGTATTTTAGCTTTTGTTGAGTTAATAGTTCAATTTCTATCATTATTGCATTATTTGCAGATTTCAGTACGCATCGATATTTTTAGAATTTTGGGTAATTTTGTGTATTTAGCTCAATTTCCAGTTCGATATTAAGGTTTGTCAAATTGTGTGTCTTTGTATACTATTTCGTGACTTGAACATTTGTTTATTTACATTGATTGTCATTCAATTTTGTTAAGTTTTCCAAATTTGTGTAATCTAGTTAGCCCCATTTTGAGATTTTAACGGATGCTCGATCATTTTAAAATTTTTTTACTAGGGTTTACATTAAAACTTTGAATTTTGATAATAACTTGGGACTTTAACTTAAAAGCTCATCTCTTTAAGTTGCAATCTTATCAAAAGTTAACTAGCTCAATTGGAAGAGCATGTGCAATGGCACAAGGTGTGGGTTGAATCCCGCGTTGACTAAGTGATGATACTTTTGGGAACAACAACGAATGCTTATATCAGCGTTAATTATAATTTTTTTAGAAATATTGCTGTTTAACTAAATTGTTAATATGCTTAGTTGAGATAATATTAGTTATAAATTCGAACTCAGGTTTATGTTAAAAACTCTTGATTTTAGCTTGAAAAGTTCAAGTATTTAGGATAACCAATATTAAAATATCGGCTCAAAATTTCTGATTTTCAAGTTCAAATTCTGGATTTTAATTTGAGAACTTGAGCTTTCAAGCTAAGAAAATCGGGAATTATAAGTATGATTTATTTTTTAATTTATGTTTTATGTTGAAAACTCTGAGGCTTTAACATTGAAACTCTTGGTTAATTATTTTTAAACTAATGTTAAATATCATGTAAAGTAGAAAACCCAATATTTTGTGTTTGATAACCGATATTATTAAGTTGAGAATCCAACAATAAAAACCCAGATTTCTAAAGTTAGCATAAACGCATGCATGTTAGATAACGCGTCTTTTAATTTGTAAATCATATGCTTTTAACTTAACAATTGGACATTTTAATCAATAACTAACATTTGATGAACCCGTTTGATCTTAATCTTAACAACTAGACATTTTAGTTTAATACCCAACATCTATAAGCAAAGTTTATGAAGCTTTTGATCTTGATGAAATATTATTGAATTATGATTAACTATACTAATGAATCATTTTTGATCGGGCCATGTTTTTGTAATTGTAGCCAGTAACTTAAGTAACTTTATTTTTCTTTTTTACCAAAACTCTCTTATTAGGCTTATATTTTCTATTGGGCCCGTCCTATAGGAGAGTAGCTATACTTGAACTGTCTTAAGTTTCAAAATTTGGGCTAAATTTGTCGACATATAGGTTTCATAAAATGGCCCATAAACACAGCCCATAACACAAGTAGCCATGTATGCTAAACTCTAACAATAACAATTTCACAATTTATTAGCTGAAGCCAACCCCCTGCACTTTGTTAATCTCCAGTATTCTTCACTCAACTCTCAGCCCCCCCTTTTCCTCATCATATCATAAAAAAACTCATTTTCTTGAGTTGGAATCTCGAATATTCAATGAAATAACTCTTGGCCTTAGCAATATCAAGTTTCAAACAATGAAGCATCAAACTAATGAAACAAATAATTCCTTAGCAAGAACGTTGGTACAAAAATAATTGTTGTTTGACATTTTGACTTTTAACAACAAAGTGTCACATAGGCTGTGGGGTTGTTTTTTTAATAATTAAGATTGTTAACTTCCCAGAAGATAATAAGAGGGATGGTTGTTGTATCATCTTCTTCTTTGCTGCTTATTTGATTTTCTGGAATGTGGTTTGTCCAAATATTTTTGAATTTCCTCCCCCTCTTCATCTCCCATTCCTTTCCTCTTCCTCCCTCCAGATTCCTTGATTTTCTGCAAGGACACAAACCATCAGCCATTAGAAAGCATAAATGGTCAACCAGAAGAACACGACATAACTTAAACAAACAACCGGAACGTGCTGAAATCATCTTACAGAAGGCACCCAAGCGATTAAATGAGAAGTACAAATATGAATGTATAGTATAAAGTAGCAAGGTTGTTAGTAGATGGTTTGGTCTAAGCAAAAGTGAAGCAGTGTACTCATATTTAAATTAACCCTCTGACTTAGGATGGGATTTGAGGATTGGGAGAAGAAAATAAAAGAAACACTTTTCTGCCTCAGAGTGTAGTGCATGCCAAATGCTTGAATTTACCTCACCTTTTGGGATTAGAGTTCAATCGATTAGGGTCAAAGCCATGTTAATTCTTATGTTACCTCAAGTTCCTTCGCTAGGCGCCAGTTGAAAGAGCTGCTCAAAAGCTTTTTGCTTATGTAAGGATTTCCCTATCGGTTAGCCGAAGGTTTATCCGGGTCGTAAGTTTACTTCATATGCGGTCCCCTATGGTCAAAGGGAAGCAATAAATCATACAGGTGTGGGAATAAGCGGTCAGCACGCCCTGACCGGAAGCCGCGGGTTCAAGCCCCCTTCAATCCTGAGTCTTTGGTGGCAGTGCTACGTGCTTCGAAGGCTGGCTTGTAATCTATGAACCCTACCAACTTATTACTACTGATTACAGAAAATGTGATGGCCCAAGTCATTGGTTGAGGACTTGAGGTCGGCCCCTTGCACAAAAGAGGGAAGGTAAAAAAGTGATCAATAATTAAGGGCGGTAAATTAGTCACTGGTCTGTAGAAAGTTATGAGTAGGAATGGGTATCTGTATTCCTGTTTCTTTAATGGTTGTACTGGTTGTGTTGCATTTTAACGAAAGATTACATTACAGCAAAAAAAGAAAAGAGTATTAAGGTTGGTCTCCGAGAGCGAGATGGCAAACTTATATGACAGTTTAACATGAGAAACCAACTGATACACTCAATTACGCAAACAATAGTTCATGCAAGGAATGTGATACCGTGTGTGCAATCCTTTTTGCTTCAGTCACACGTTCAAGCAGAACCAACACTTCCTCTTCCTCAGAAGGATGTTTAGGTAATTTCGTACCTGTAGAACAGAGGACAGATGAGTGTTGCAACCAAATACAAAAAAACATGTAATAATAGGGGAGAATAATAACCTAACAAGTTCTCTATCTGGATAAACCACTCAATTTCATACTGATTGACTAATGAAATAGCAACTCCAGTTCTTCCAGCACGAGCAGTTCTTCCTACACGATGTATATAATCCTGGAACACATAACTGCCATCAGACACCAGAACTAATGCACACAATCCTGCGTAAAAAAAAAAAACAATTCCCTTCAAAGTGACATTTGTATTATATTTTGGTCCCCAAGTGAGTTTCATCAGCAGCTTTACATAAAAAAGTTTCTGTCAGTCAAGTGTTAAAGCTCTTAAGGGACCAAGAGACGCTAGTTCCTCTAAGCATCACATCTGCTAACCACATGGGATACTTACAACAGTTAACAATACAAAAAAAGATAAGACTTCATCCTTTATACTCCCATATACTGTGATATGTTTATAAATGAGTGTATTTTTCCATCGTCCTTTGGAGGCAGTGGGAAGGGAAAAGGAAATTATCTGTTTTTTGTCCAGACAATGTACTAACCTTGGAATTAGATGGAATATCATAATTTATGACCATATCAACC
Organism: Silene coronaria; assembly: GCA_028566215.1. Classification (NCBI taxonomy): domain Eukaryota; kingdom Viridiplantae; phylum Streptophyta; class Magnoliopsida; order Caryophyllales; family Caryophyllaceae; genus Silene; species Silene coronaria. The sequence goes on from JAOWBH010064097.1 coordinate 5,700, forward strand.
AAAGGTATATCAAGACCTCGACTGGCTACATCAGTAGCGACGAGAATATTGCAGTCTCCAGCTTTGAACCTGTTTAATGCTCCAAGTCTTTTCGCCTGCCATATAAGAGACAAAAATTAGGTTCAAAATCAAGGGCGTGTAGAATTTCTACTCGGACTTTATGTAACAAAAAAGGAGGAACGGATGGAAAGGCCAAGCAACCAACACTGCACATAGAAATGAAAAAGATGAAGTTTAAGATGGAATTGAAAAAAAGAAACCTGAGTCATCTTGCCATTGATGGGAACAGCCCTTAAACCAAGGTTGCGGAGCATCAGCGCCACAACTTGAGTTGTATCACATGTACGAGTGAAAACCATTGAACTCCCCGATAGCTCCATTAGAACATACAGAAGATAGCAATCCTATGAACATATAGAAGGTATGAATTTATAACAATATAAGTGAGTAATAGGATAAATTTATAAATAGGTGTCTATAATACTCTCTAACTCCAAAACGCTTGCATCATTTCCATATTTAGCATTTAGACTACCAAAAAGTACTCAATTAGATTCATAAATACCTTCCGATTTTCACTAATTGGTTGATTCACAGATACTTACAGATATTCTGAGGTCCGTTTTGGTTGGAAAGTTACTTTACAGCAAGTGGGGCCTAATGGCCACTTGCATTACAAATGGTATCTTTAATCAAGTACAACAACAAAGCCTTCGTCCCAACATAGGACAGGGTTGGCTAACATGAATCATCATCCGAATCCGTATAGGTTTGAATCCGCCAATACAGTCAAAGGTATATTAACAAAGGGAAACAAAAAATGATAAGTGGTAAACAAAACAAGTGTGTTTGTAAAACCTAAAATAAAGTTCAGAAAAGTGTGTTTGTGTCTTTAATCATGTATTCCAATTTCCAACTTAAATCTAGCACAAATGAGAAAATGGAAAGTATTTTTGTAACATGAGGGGAGTATTTCGTATGAATTTGCCTAGATAAGCGAGCTTACGGCACGTCTATGCACAAGGTCCCATGATGCACCAGCATACGCCAATGCTGCTATCACAAGCGTGTCTCTAATCTATTATTTCTGGATAATTTGTTCTACCATTCTTTTTTTCCCTTTTATACCTAAAGACGAAAGAGGATTGACTGCAGCACAGAAACATGACGAAAAAGTTTGTTTGCAAATTTATGCATCGTGTGTAAATAAGACAGGAACTTGTTGCCATAGGCCTTCATCACCTCACTCCTATTATTACTTTGCACATCGCTCAATTTTTGCCATTATCTCTCTCCCCCCTCTCTTCTATCATCTTCAAGTTTAGTTTAGATTCAAATTAAGTTTTTAAACGAAATTTCTATAATCTGAAACTAAAAACGGGCAAATATAAAACATAAATTAAAACTCCACACATTCTAGAAAACGGAAAATCAGCAAATCAAGGATAACAAACCTTATATTTTGCGGGAATAAAACAAAATTCCTGCTTTAGAGTATCCACAGTAGAATATTTAGAACCCGATTCAATCTGCAAAAGGAAAAAATGTGTCGTTAGAGGCAAAGATAATAATATTAGCAAAAATACAATGCATGTCATTCCCATAATAAATTCTCACCTTCACAGGATTTTTTAGACAGGCTCTTTGGAGCTTCTTAACCTGTCACACAAAACAAAAATTGTATCACCTCAGCTCACGAAATTTATATGCTTAGCAACTTCAAATAACACCATTCCATAATTCTACTAATCTAACAACATTACCATAATGCCTCAAAGTTTACAGCCTATAGCACAGGAAGGAGATCGATGTACACAACCTCACCTTAATAATAGTAACAAAAAGAGATGTTTTATAAATGACCCATTATAAAACTGAGTTGAGAATTGCATTGAGCTACGACTAATTTAAAATAAAAGAAGAGCTGAAAGTTTAGTGAGTAATTTCCTTTATTCAACAGAAAATGGAGAAAATTGTGGTGAATTTTGCTCTCCATCATTAAGAAGAGGTAGCAGGGTTTAGCACTTGATACCCACATGCAACAGCTTATTACTGAGCAAAGAAAGCTCATAGTTGAGACGGACAATAGTACAATTCAACCCAAAAAAATCAAAATTGATTCAACAAGAACCAACATCAACCTAGGCCACTGAAAACCTTGAATTCAGGATAGACCTAGAGTCATCTCCTTCCTTGACAGTAAGACCGACATTAAAAGACATTTTCTAAGAGCTGGCAAGCAAAATAGCTACAAGAAGGATAACTTAACATAATAAACATTAGCATACACATCCAAGCCACATGAATATCGGGCAGGCATACCTTTTTGGTCATGGTTGCAGAAAATAAATAAGTTCGCCTTTCTGGGGGGATTACTTTTAAAATATCATCAAGTGATTTTTCAAATTCCTCATTCAATAATCTATCAGCCTCATCCACTACCTGTAAAAAAAGGGGGAATAGATGATGATTTTAACATAAATGCTGCAGAACTGAAAGACAAATAAACCCAACCGGTGAACGCCGTATGATCATCGTTTTCAATGCTCCCAAATTCTGATATAAATGCTACACTACATATCCTTGATTGTACCTTGAAATGTATTTCAGTTATTTTGTATACTTAGGGAACAATACCAATAATATGTAAGTCAAGAATTTCGCAGAAGAAAAACTAAGGTATAGATTTACATATAAGGTATATTAAAAGGAAACCAGTATATGGGTGTATGAAATGCACCATAAGACAAGGGAAATATAGCTCACTCGAGTTTAATAGCTATTTTTATCTAAACAGTGTTGCCTACTAAATGAGACACCAAACACATGCTTCATGGCCATGTCCAAATTCATGCACACAACAAAAGTTAATGACATTAAGCAGACCTTATTCGAGAAAAGCTAATGACAATAAGAAACCGTGATGCTTTATGATTTTATTTAAACTTATTTATCATTTAAACAAATTATGGCATTTATAAAACAACTTATCTATTATTACATGTAATAGATTAATGCCAAATTAAATCTCAAGAAAGCGATCAAACATGCTAAAATGCAGATGTTAACTAATTTAGATAAGCACTACAAATTTAAAACCTTATGTGCTCTTATCTATTCATCTTTTGATCCCCAAAGAAGACCCCCTAACCGATGGTCTATACAGAAATAGCATCAAGAATTGTACAGAATTACAGATCGACAGTCCACTCAGCGCTAAGGGGTAAGGAGTACAAAGCCAAAGACAACTTAGTGACTCGTTATTTTCTATATCATCATATTTAATGCAAAATAAGGGTGAGTAGTTGGGCCCACTGGAGACAGAAACAAAGTGACCTCTATAATTATAATGTGCCATACAGCCATACTGTCATTTCAGAAAGACGAACATAACGAACAAAATTACACTAGCGAAAGCATACCAGATACTTTAAAGTTCGAAGTGAGAACCCCTTGGTATTAGTCAAATGGTCCATAAGACGTCCAGGCGTTGCAACCTTAAGACAAAAAATTAGATGGTGAGGAAGAGAAAACAAATTTACTACAACAACTATCTGATCTGACAAAAGGTTAAAAAAAAACGTTAAGCAAGCACAGTGTGACTACTTACGACGATGTGAGGCCTTTTAGCAAGGGCAAGCTGTTGTTGATTCATGTCCACTCCTCCAACAAGCTACATAAAAGATACTTTTTCAGAATTCAAAATTTGTGCAGCCAAAAATATGCCTTTTTTCTTTACAAGTCAACTAATCTAACACCCGGTGTAATCGAAAGCAATTATACTCCCTGTTTTTATGTTAACACATACATCTGAGCCAGACTCAAGAGAATACAATGGCACATTAAGATATTACTTAAAACGTCCCCCTGTGTTCGACATGAATAAGTAAATCTCGTCATTAACAAAACAGTAAGAACAGAGACATTGAGAAAACTTACCACTGCAGTTTTTAAGCTAATACCAGATCCTAATGCATCAAACTGTTCAGCAATTTGTATTGCAAGCTCTCTGAAAGCAGATTGAAATAGAATGTAAATGGGATGTACGGGAATAATACAAAGTACCAGTTCAAATTTATATAAAGTACAGTATCGACTTAGTCTCCTAGATTCATCGGTAAAACAACTTCAAGATTACATTTTTCCAAAAGTTGTAAACTGAAGTCGAGTGGAACTATACAAGCACGACGAAGGGATACAAAGTAACATTCCACTCAGTAATGCCTGAAGGGATACAAAACTACCACTTCAAAACAAATTACCGGGTTGGAGCAAGTACGAGAGCAAAGAAGGGAGTAGCTGTCTTTGCCTCCAGTAATGCCTGAATTATCGGCAAGGCAAAAGCCCCAGTTTTACCAGAACCAGTTTGAGCAAGCCCAATTATATCCTTCCCTGAAGCAATAATCACCCAAATTAACATTACCATTCATCAAAATTTCATTTTTACCGACACACATACAAAAATCAACTAACCAACACTAACAACAACAATTATAGTACTAGCATTCAGTGGGGGAACTAAGAGGCACTCGCCTCAATGAAAAATTCAAAAACTTTGGTTCAAATTTTTGATTTCTTCTACCTAATTTACCTTATAGCATCACTAGTTCTTTTCCTTACTACCCCTAACTATAAATATCGGTTCCGCCTTATTGCATTACTAGTTCGTCCCCAACAATTTTCTCTCCCCACAACTACAAATCCAGGTTCCGCCTTATTGCATTACTAATTCGTCCCCAATAATTTCCCGCCCTACGAACTATAAATATTGGTTCCATCTTATTGCATTACTAGTTCATCGCCAATAATTTTCCGGCTCCCTAACTATAAATCCCGGCTCTGCCTAATTGCATTACTAATTCGTCCCCAATAATTTTCCGTTCTGCCACTAATAAATATACATTTCAATTAACAAATTAGGAGCAAAATTAATACCTTGAAGAGCATGAGGGATAGAATCAGATTGAATTTTACTAGGTTCAGTCCATCCTAATGCGGTACAAGCTTCAACTAAAGCGTCGCAAACTCCAAGCTCTTTGAAGGATTTTTTTACTTCTTCGTGGTTTTCTTCTTCCATTTTTTCTGTAATTAGTTGATTTTTATGGTGTAAAATTATTGATTGGAGATTGTTGTGTAGTTTGTAGGAGTAACAAGAGACGATTGAATTGAGGAATTGAAGAATTGAGGTGATTGATTGGGGATTTAGGGTTTTGAGTTCTGGGAAATGGACGACTAAAAGAAAAGAGGGGAAATGTTTGAGCAATTGGCAACCCTTATTTAGGGTTTAGGGTTTTGGAGCTCCGATTTATTTTTGCAACGTTGTACAAAAATCGAATATTATACTCAAAAAAAATTATTTTCACCGAAAAATATCATAAACTCGATACCAGTACCTGATTAATTAATTTCTTTTGTTAATGTGTCCATCTTCGACAAACACTAAGCGAGTAAGCAGTTGTCTAAACTTAAATACTAGTTCGAATAACTAGTTCATTTTTTAATATAATGAAATGATTATTGTATACGAAGTACTAAATAGGGGCAAATCATAGTTTTCGATCCATTCCAATTTATTTTTAAATTAAATGATTATTGTAATTATATGAGTTAATTATGTAAATTATTAATAATCTTGCAAAAATAATTGTGGAAACTAGATAGATAAGGTCCATAAGGAATTATTAACGCGTGCTTAAAAAAACCGATAATAGCGTGATTCTATATTTCAATATTGTAAACCTTATTAATGATAAATAATCATCATAATAGAACATACGTAGATATTTTCGATAGTATTATAAATCATAAAGAATGACTTGAAATCTTCATATGTTTATACTATGCTAGCAAAAATGTAAACAGTGAATGGCTGATCGTGCAACAAGAATGATGCTCTTAGGTACAAAAACATAATGCCTATCGCCTTTTTGCAAAGCCGAAGCTCAATACATTCAGGTCACAGTTCTAGTCGGGCCATGCAACCAATTAGTTCATTGCTCTCCTACCGATAACCCTACAAACTATCCTGTAAATCGCCATTTCGCTTCCTTCAAAGTCTAAACTAATTTTATATATTTTGTATTTCTTCATCAATCAGACCCAACTGTCACATTCGAATTAGTAACTGTCAGATCCTCGAGACCTGCACCTTGGAACTGACTATGCAGTATTTGCATGGTGTTTTCAGGCGGGCATTTATCGGCAGGATTCTTGGGTGACATCTGACAGAAGCATTCAGGCCAGGAATTTGTGTAGAAAGATTCTGGCGATATTCGTTTGTGGGGACCACCAAAGCTTGTCTTCAACATAGCACGCCTCACCTCTTCCTCAAACCCATTTCCCCGCCCTTCTTCTCGATCAATGAAGATTGGGGCTAAAGCTTTCCTATCAGGCTTGATTACTGTTCTAAACCCATAGTAAAGACGGTGGCCCAAGAGATTGTTGGCAAAGTTGCTTGGGCCATCGTACGTGGGCATGAAAACATCAGCAAGAAGGCAAACCATGTAATCGACTGCGGATCCTAACAATCCTCTCGTGTTCTTCGCTAGCTGTCCTGTGGTATCGACAGTGCTGTGGTTCTCAAGATGAGGAAAAAGAGACCTAAAAGGTTTCATGAAGCGTTCACCACCATATAGTTCACCAGCTGCAAGATAGATTCTAGTCTTGTTATCAAACCCGATTGCGCGGAGAATAAGACCAACCTGCATCATTAAGGAGTCAATGACCAAGAGAGACACTGGGAAATAACTCGAGTTTAAGCAAAGGAAAGGAAAGGAAAGCTAAGTACCTCTTCTGGAGTCAAAGGACATTTCCCAATTAGTCTTCTATCCTTGTACTTAAGTACTTTAGGAGCAAAGTTTTTGTCCCTGTACGCTTTCAATTCCTCCTGCTCCTTGGGTGTGAAAATATCAAAACATCTGCATAATTAATAACCAAAATTGTATCTCACTATCTCATCTTGACGCAGTCAATATTCGTTCATATAATAGAGGATATTTTTCTATAACGAAACACAACCTATATCCTGCAAGTAATTTTTTTCAAAAAGAGATTTCTCATAATACCCATTTTTTAACTTTACCCAAAATAGCAGGAAGCTTACCCAGCAAATGCAAGCATATCCATCTCAAAACGAAGGTGTATAGCCATGAAGTGACCTTGTGCACGTAGTCTACTGACTATTGCGTTACTCAGTTCCATAATGTGTGGTTTAAATCTGAGTGCATGATAGTTGACTCTGCACCTTAACCTCTGATATTCAGGATTGTCAATTTCTTCAGCCAGCCGATGGGAGAAGGGAGTCATATAAACAGCACCATGTTGTTTCATCAACGGCAAAGCAACCTTTGTATACCAACTAATTGGAGCATCTCTAGGAGGGTGCATCTGAATATATTTACAAAACAAAATGACATGTATAAGTGAAAAGCCATGGAGTTACGTTTTCAATGCAACCTATGCATTCCAATGGAAATTACCGTGTGTCCTTTCAATTTCTTGATTTTACCATTCTTGTGGATCTCTGGAATGGTTTCTACAATTTGCACGTCATATTTCAGAGTTCTGATGAAATGCTCCACATCATAGATACCTTGAAAGCCACTGCATTGCAGTATTACTAGTCACAAACTGAACATTAACCTAAGTCACAAGTTATACCATACTACAGCAGTACAGCTAATGCGATAAATCTGGGTTTGACAGTTAGAAGTGACGTCATTGATGGCTTGATCTCAGTCTTGAAACAAATGCGGCTGGTACTGCCTCAAAATGCGGTCATTGACACCAGAACATTTCAAAACCAATCATTGTTTGGTGCAGGCGTGCAGCAGACTAGATTTACTACCATACAGCTCCATCAATTGAGTCTTAATAAACTTCCCACCTTCCATGTTGATTGAGAAGGTTTAAACACAAAGTGCACACTAAGCAGGTTTCCTGTGTCCTTTCACAATGGGGAATTGGTCCTTTCATCATATCAAATTCCATATGTAATACACAAATCCAATTAGAGAGTGTTTGGCAACAAGAATTTAATTTAAAATGCCTCATTTTCAATTTAGCAAAGTGAAATTAAGATTTGGAAATGAGGGGGGTTAGAGAGTGGATTTCAAATGGGTTTATTTTAGCCTTGCTTGGATTTGGTAGGATCTGTATGAAATCCAAATCCAAATTCAATAGGTTTGTCAAACATGCAAATTAGTCCAAATTTGAATTTGGGAATACAATCTTTGTTCCCAAACACACCATAATAGAATTCCTAAATAAAACACAAGTGTAGAGATTTAATTTGCTCATGGACTATTAGCCTAATCCAAAAATTCGGAACTTCTATGTAGGGAAAATAGGGATAGAATTTCCAGTTGCTGGCAAGAATCTAAAAAATAAGTTCAGAAGCCTTTCCCTGCCAACAAATAATTTTCTATATTGATCTCTCTAAAAGTAGTTTGGATTGAGAATAATAATGGGTGTAGTAACCAGTAACTGTTTCTATAGCGCACAAGGTATGCAAAAATAAATTGACAGATTAACCTGAGCAATAGAAGACAGCTCATCAACAAAATTGACCTATATCTAACAATACATGTGTACTAATGTACCTGTCGTCATGCCAAAAGGAATTTGCATCCAACTCGGGCAGTACGAGAGTTGCATTCATGATCCTAGCAGCAAGAACAGCATTGCAGATCTGTAACAACAAAGAGGATTTGCTAGGTAAAACCAGAGCATCTTGTTCAAAAGACATTGAGAATATCCTCGTCATTGAAGTTGAAAGTATAAAATACATTAGTGAGTTGATGCAACAAAGAAATGCAGAACATGAGTTGAAGAGTAGGATATATTAGACACATTTCAAATTTCATATCTTGCATGTATATGGGGTCGACCGCAGCATCCTACAGACCTACACATACAAGACTGACATTGAGTTTCCATTCAACAAATTTTCTTCTTCTACAGAGTAATAACATGATACAAATGATATCTTTAGTTTAAGTTGAATGCTGAAGTAAGCAACCTCTATTCCTCTACTCAATCGATAGTTTGTGGAGTAAAGAGGCGTGATACATTCCTGAACCCTGAAGTCCTTCAAGGGGTGTTAGTAACAGCGAGATATTATATTTCTGAAGTCAAAATGGAAGGCCAAGTCTTTAAGCCAATCCAGATCAGTAAGGCACGTTCATTAGGCGTATTCCACGTATATCAGTTTGTCTAGTAAACTACTTCTGAGGTAGTCATAGGAGGGCTCAACTCTTTTTTTTCTGTACCTTCAACATCTGTGAAAACTAGTACACTCAAAATCCAACTAAATAACAAAGAATGTAAGCCTGAAACTTAACTCTGAACGGTAGAATTATCAGCAGGTCCCTATCTATAATGCAGTTTTACAATTTCTCCAAGAAAGCTACCAACTCAGAGATTAGCATCATTCACTTCCCCATACATATAATGGTGTATACACCAAAAGTTCCACTTCTATAATTCATTACTTCTACTGGTTAAGTTTTCTATAGAAGCAAAACGTTTACCCATAACAATTTCGAAATTATATTCGCCACACATGCATGTTCAAGAAAAACCTCAGGTTCAGAAGTTCACATAACTAGAAGGGAAAGCTTGACAATTAGTCCAGAGACAGATTGTGAGAAGTACATACCGCACTCCTTTGCTGATTTAAGCCACCATTACAGCGAACACGCAAATATCCATTAGTTTGGCTAGGAGGGGCTGCAACATTGTCATGTCGAGAACACATTAACATCAATAAGGATGGTCTACTAAATTATATATCCATATATTCAATCTCACAAGGAGAAGATCTTACGTGGCCATTCAGAACGAGGGGCAGAATTTGGCTTCCAACCATCAGACGGAGCGGTTTCCCAAAGTTCATCAGCATTGAGCTGAAACAAAGTAGAACAAGAGAGAGATTAAACACAAATATCATGAAAATTATGATTGAATTTCACATCTTTTAGAAGATTAAATAGGAAGATAATGCTTCACATGTCCCAGAAATCACTTTAATCTAGGATTTCACTGGTTACAAATAAGAATATAAGATTCATTTAAATTCAAGTAGCCACGAAAATAAAGCGAACGTAGTCCTTCCAAAGAGTCTCCGTTCTTCGTGCCTCATTTTAACCAATACGACCCCCATTAACATCTTTAAGTGCTTTTTCTGCAATGCCACCAGAACTAATAGAGCCTTACTTTAACTTCGTGAGTAAAAAAATGCCAATTGAAAGAATAGTCCTCTCACTGATTGTTGGTGAATTCTAGAAGGAGGAGATGCTTTCCGTGGTTAGAACTAATCGTATATTCTAATTCAACAACTGAAATACTATTTGTTGGGTGACTTTTGTCCTTTCACCAAACACGTGAAACATTCACTTCTTTTGCAATTATAGCCATTATGTCGGTATCAACTCTACGCAAAACTTAGATGCCTGAAACTCTCCACCTTACTAAAATAATACATGCTCAGGCACAAATAGTTCAATATAGAACCACACTTCATCATTAACAGAAGCACACTCAAACAAGCTCCAATTCAAACTGTTCAAGCAATACAATTTGCGCGCAAACTCTTCGTTGAATAAAAATCCTAAACTCTCTACATAAATGGAAATACAATTTGTACAGAAACTCAATAGTGATGGACTTCATTTTCAACAATCAACAGAAAAGATCCATACACCATTAAACAACCTAAACTTTCAACAAACTTGACAATAATCCAACGCAATAACTTTAACTTAAACAATTGACGGATAAAATTCGTACATAAATAAACAACCTACAGTGTAACAAATTTTGACAACAACCCAACGCACTCACTTCAACCTCAACAATTGACGAAAACATCCATAAATCATTCAACAACCTACACTACTAACGATTGTCTAACGGAACTAATAACAATCCAACGCAGTCACTTCAAATTCAAAGATCGATGAAAACATCCATACATCATTCAACATCCTACAATTCTAACGAATTTGACACCAAATCCAACGCAATAACTTCAAATTCAACACTCGCCGCAAAAATCCATAATTCATTCAACAACCTACACTTCTAACGAATTTAACAAACAATCCAACGCCATAACTATTCCTTCAACATTCGACGAAAAAAATCCTCAAATCAACAAAAACAACCTACAGTTCTACCGAATTTAACAAAATCAATCATAAATAAGCGAATCGAGCTAACCTGAGCTCTAGTAGTAGAATGAATAGTAGACCTAGAAGAAAACAGCGAAAAAGTGCAAACAACAACAAAAATGGCGGCAATCAAAAGCTTAGCTTTGATTCCTCCACTCCATTGCTTCAATTGTCGTCTTCTATGTCCAATATCTCCAGCCCTAGACGAAAAAAATCACAAATCAATAAATCATCAACACAATAACTAACATTTTTCGCGATCTACGATTAAAACACGTAGTACAGTAAATCATAAAATATTGATTACCTTCTCATTGTATCAACACATTAGGTTACAATTCGCTGGTTTAATTGAGATTGAAATTGCTGAATTTGGGGATTTAGGGTACAATTGAATTGAATTGTATGCGAAAGAGTGAAGTGTGGGAAGTGTTAACAAGTGTAGTGGTGATCTAGAGTTGGGGTTCGTGATGATATTATTACCGCCTCATTAACTCATTGGTTAATTAATTCTTGTAAAATAGCTGTTGGGTGATTATGATCTCATGATGATATATCTTGTATAGTTAAGATGATGCAAATAATATACCTAATTACAATGTACAAAATAAGGTAATGATATTTACGGTTTCCTAAACACATGTGAGTCGAATATTTACATATCTTATTTCCTAATAGAACGAGTTCGTAAGGTTTTGAGTTTAGTGCTTAAAACTTGGATGAAATGTCTAAGGGATTTAGGTTTAAGCCTCATCAAGACTTAAGCGCAATCTTATGGAATATTTATGATCTGAGCCCATTTCTTATAGATTTTGAGTCGGTCACTTTTGAGTGATTTATTTGGTTTACGTGATTTGGAGGTTATCACGTAGGGTTTACCTAGTGTGCATCGACCGCGGGTTCCTCGTCGCCCAAATAAAGAAATTTGTTGTATGGATAAGTTTGTGGAATTGATTGGTGATAATAATGTGAGTAAAGTGGTTGTTTTAGTGAATCATAATTATTAGTTAGGGGCATTTGATTTGCACAAGGGAATTGAATCTGAAAAAGGCATTAAGAGGAAAGGAAAGGATGTGTTTGGTTGGAAATTAAAAGGAAAATGGATCAACATTCTTAAAACAAACCACTATCGCATCCACCGCTGCCAACACCACGAGCTACCTCTCCAACATCATCACCACGACGTTACCACACCATCGTCCTCTCGTTGTTGCATCTATTACTGAAAACCCCTTAAATCCAAATCCGAAAAACTCACCCCACCTGCGCTCCTCGATCTAGTGTTTACGAGGGTGGGGGAGGGGGCTTTGTTAGTGGTGGTGAGTTTTTTTTAATTGCTTTGGGGATGTTTTTCAGTGGGTATTCAAGGTTTAGACGGTGGTAAGTACGACTTTAGGAGAGGACGCCGCAAGTGGGAGGTCACAGGTGCCGATAATGATTGTAGAGGTGAGAGGTGTGATGATCTCGATGGTGGCAACGGTTAAAGGTGGTTCATGTAGCGATGACTGTAGTTAGTAGGTAAAGGGAATGGGTTACTTCTGAGGAATGGGAGAATCATTTTAGAGAGACTTGGGATAATTTCATTTTTGTGAGTGGGAAAAGAAAATTAAAAAGGTTAAGAGGTCTCTTTGAAGAAACCGTTACAACTTACAAGCAAGACTATTTGTTTTATCCAATAGTTCTCCGTCAAAGAATCAAAGATAATGTTCAGAGTAAGCCACTAAGGGAGTTGCGAAAGTAAGAGAGGACCAATGTTCTTATTAATTCGATTCTTGTGTAAGGTCCAAGTAGGTTGGTGATCAAATGATGATGTAAGTAGCCTAATTAGTAATGAATAAAATTCTTACATTTCCAACAAAAAAAAAAAAAAAAAAAAAAAAACTACCCATTGAATAGGGAGTGTGACTGCTGACTAACAGAGGACATGCACTAGCCTTGTTAATACAACCGTCTTACACGAGATTAAATCTTTCTGACAACTATATCTTTCTCGAGAGAGAAACAAACTCTACTCTGTTACAATAAAGTCTTGTTTCCCTTTCCCTTGTGCATATATCTGAATTCTGGAAACATCTCCAGAAACAACCTTTTCTTAAGTTCCTAGGCCTAACCTTTGAGAAAGAAATATAGGGCGTAGCGTCCGAAAAACACCAACAAACTAACAAAATTTAAATTTACAATATTTTCCAGATAATTTTGAACAGCTTAATTATTAAAGCCGCCCAGAAACTAAGCCAGAAAATCTTCAAATGATGAATTCTAATTTGTTTGTGAGTTGTATTTCAAGAAGAATACAGAATTAGATCAAAATTTTCAGTTCCCATCCGAAAATGATGCTTGGCTTCTCTACCTAATGGATCCGTTTGCTATGGAGGAAACTTTGCATATACCGGTGGATGTCGTGAGAGGTAAATCTTTAAACCGTGCCACCAAATTCGAGTCAGTGTTTAGATCAACTTGCAATGTCTCCCATACCTTCTTTTTAGGGTTGAGAAGGTCATCAGGTTCCCCTTCGAAACCTGGGAACTTGACTCTCTCCCCAATTTGAGCATCCTCCGGCGGGTCTACTAGCTCAACCTAAATTTTTAAAGACGAGAGAGACAATGTTCAAAACAAATTCAGGATACTCGGGTAAAACATCAATAGTATATAAAGAGTTTCTATAAAACGGCCTCACGGGCCAAATTCTTATGCATTCCTCGTGTAACTAAAGGGTTTGTTGGTTACCCTGTAACTAAAGGGCTTGCTGGTTTCCCGTGTAAATCACTTCATGCAACTTTTAGTGCAGAATAAAATATTATTGCGTGTACGTGTAGTGTTCAGCATACTAAATTACCAACTCTGTAATCCAGGCAATCCTATTTATTACCTTTGTGTGTTCACTGTCAGAAGCCGCGAGAACCATAGCGTGAGACTTGATTCCCCTCATTGTAGCTGGCTTCAAGTTACAAAGAACACATACCTTGCGGTTCTGCAATTGAAGATAATATATATATAAGCACGATCCATAATACTATTAACAATACTAACCTAAAGATTAGAAGATAAGTAGAGATACTGACCAGCAACTTTTCAATAGGTATGTAGTTGACAAGTCCACTGACAACAATTCTGGGTGCTGCTTCACCAACATCAATCTCTTCAACATACAGGGAATCAGCATCAGGATGTTTTTGAACCTTTGTGATTAGGCCAACACGTATATCAAGTCTGGTGATTGTGATTTTGGGTTCAGGAGCCAACTTGGTTTTGCTTCCACCCGCCGACTTAGCTGTCTTTTTCGTCTCATTTCCATCTAGATAAAAGCACATTTGTAGTCACATTACAGGTCAACAATGAATCCTCGATGCTGTAGCTTTGAAATGGTAACATAGGACATGGCATGTCATGTCACTAAACTGATAGTCTGACTCAACAACAGCAACGACATCATCAGAGCTTTAGTTCCAAAATGATTTGGGGTCGGATGACATAAATTATCATTTGAAACCGTCCAGGGCATCCAATAGAGCACGATATATACGTAGATTTAAGTAAAAGATTTGAAAAATAAAAATAAATCATAAAGGTAAACAAATAGTATATTAAAATTAATAATAAGGTGAAAATAAAATAATAAGTAAGGCAAATTTTAAAAATAAAAGTACAAAATAAAATAAAACCGAAAAATGAAACGCATGTGAGGATCAAACTCCATCGTTCAACCATATCATTTCTCTCCATAGATTAAAAATAATACTCCTTATAAAATGTTCAGGGGCGAAGCTAGGTTTTAATATAGGCCTATATTTGAAAAATTATGACATGGTTACAATTTTTCTTTTTTTGAAGTTCAAATAGTGAGAGTAAAAAAATATATTTCTATAAATGAAGAGTGTCAATAATTTTTCTACTTCAGACCTTTTAAGATGTATTAAATGTAGACTTACTTGCTCGCAAAGTTGCAAGTATCGAAAATTTAATAAAACATATTCAAAAGTCTCAAACTTGATTAGTAACCTATCCTTTATGTAAATTAAAATCAGTCACAAAAAATGATGGGTAAAAGGCTTGAAAGTTGAACCTACGAGCTCTTATTCAAAGAACCTTTGTGATAACCAACTTTGTTAGATTGTTATAATGTTTATGTTTGATATTAAAACTAACTCGTCTTCAAATCATGTAGGGCTATAGCCCTCCCAAGTCCCAACCACCCCCTCCCTCCGCCCCTGATCATGATATATTGTTAGAAGCATGTAAGAATGACTTAATTGTCGAAGATAACAACTCACCCATTCATTTTTGTTTTTTGTTACAAAAAGCTAAAACATATGTGCAGGCATCAAAATCCTACCATCAATTTTTGTTCTCCGTAACAAACTAGAAAACCTTCCTAGGTTTAAGCATATAGTGTGTTATTACTGTTATCATATCTTCAATAAAGAAGTTGGCCCAACCAAAGCTAGGTTACCCCAAAAATGAAAGATGATAGTAACAAAAATAATAGAAATAAAAACAAGTAATAATAATATAGGCTTGTGGTATAAACCTGCAATTGTTGTTTTCTTCAACTGCTCTGCTGTTTTCTCGGCTGCAGCTCTAACAGCCCTGTCAGCTTGACTCCCAGCAAACTTCTCTCGATAAAACTCCATCTCTTCATCTTTCTGAAATAGCAAAAACCATGTAACATACTCCGTATTACATATTTGACAAGCAGAACAACCTCTTAACAATTATGAAAATAAACAATAATATCCATTGTAATTCAAAGCTTAAGCCTTACTACAATTATGAATTACATAATCTAAACTTATAAGGGATTGAATTTACAATGTACTGCCATACGCATATTGCATACCAGTTCCTTGAACAGTGGCTCTGGTTTTCCTATTCTGTGAGCTGCTGGTAAAATCTCCCATGGCTTCTTAATTTTATGTATGTCATTGTTTTCATCGGCCAGGGAAACTTGAAGTTGGGGCATATTCAGCTGCTTAAGCACCTAGGAACCATCATAAAGAAATAATCACCACATCATCATACACAAATATATCAAGAAAAGCCTTGGTCATCTACATCTTCTTTGGAACTCCTAAAGGAGTTTAAGCCTAGTACAATGAAGTCCCGTTACCTCAATAGAGAAAGACGGCATAAAAGGCTCCAATAAGCACGCCAGGACATATACTAATCCCGCTGAAGTTCTCATTACAACAGCACATGCAGTTTGGTCCTCCTTATAAAGCTTCCAGAATTGACTCTCCTGCACAGCAGCAAAGACAATTCCCAAAGAACATGTCAAAAATAAAATGATTCCTACATGATAAGAATGATTAATGTACGCATATCCGTGAGATCGTGACCTATTAGTCAAACAAAGTGGAATTACCTGCAAATATGCATTTCCTTCACCAGAAATGGTCATTGCAATTTTCAGACCCTGCTTTAGCTTAACCTGAAATGAAATACTAAACAGATCAAAATCACATATAATTGTAAGTTCTAAGAACAGCCAAGTAAGCAGCCACTGAGCTAGACACACCTTCTCCATAGATTCTACATATTGATCTACATACTTCTCGACTTTCTCCCCTAATATGTTAGTTAAATAGTGTGATTCTGCCTGTGGAGCATCAGGAATGACAGAGTCATATCCCTGACCTGCCCAAAAAAAAAAAAGTACATAAATCTATATGAATTAATATCGGAGAAATTGAATCACTTTTAGAAGGCGTGAGGCACACCACGGTGATGTTGTCTGTGGCAAGACCTCCATAGAATGAGTAACACACTAATACTAATTAGACAATAAAACAAGCAAATAGTACCTGAAGGTTTAGCAATGAAGCTCAAGACGCGATTTACAAAATTGCCGAGATTACTCAGCAGCTCACGGTTCAATTTTGCTTGAAGATCTGGCCATGTGAATAATGTGTCCGATACCTATCAACACCCAAGATAAATAACTTCAAATTGGTCAATGTAGATGAGCGGTCAATACATAAGATTGAAAGTGGTGAGCACACCTCTGGCCTATTAGTTAGCAAATAGTATCTCCACACTTCAACAGGAATATTGGTGTCCTTGGCATCATTTCCAAAAACGCCAACGCCTTTGCTTTTAGAGAATTTGCCTGAGACATCAAATAGATACTAAGCCATCTCAAAAATTAAGTCAAAACCAATGTGATTATGATATTGAAAATGCGCACAAATTTTCCATCGAAGGAATGCATTCGAGTGTGGTGCACCAGAAGTGAATGGCACATTGAGCTCAAGAAGACCACCATGAAGCTTAGAAATAAAACATGGAGGCGCAAACTTAATTCATGTAAGAACTACTGTTTACCTGTTTCGTAGTTCAAGTACTCCGTAACACTAAGAGTCTTCAACAAAGTCCAGTTTTCTCCGGTACCAAGAAGTGTAGATGGGAACATCACCTACAATATAGCATTTTGGCACAAATTAATGATTTATAGACAATCATTCTAATAACAGCTTCTGAGGTGCTAGGCTTACAAATCAGATAAATAATTTGAGTAAAAAAGAGTACGAGATTTGTCTACAACAATATAAAGCTTAGTTTGAAAAAGCGCCGTCTAAGGCGCGGCGAGGCGCAGTGTGGCGCCAACCAGATCCCATGAGTGCCTGAGGCGCACGGAATAAAAAAGGCGCACCAAAAGCGCACCAAGGGGCATTAGTATGCAATTCCAAAAAAATTCTTCCAAATCCTTATATTTTACCCTTTATTTTCACCCCCTTATCCTTAATTTGCACTTGTAAATACTTGTTAGCCCTCTTTAAAAAAAAAAAAAAAAAAGGACAATTCTCACATAAAATTTGATTGTAAAATATGGATCTTCGTTTCAAAAATCCGTGCGCCTCATGGCCAAAAGGCGTGCGCCTTCACTTGCGCCTCATCCCCTTGGTAAACTAAGGGAGTAAAAAAAGATAACAAGCAAGCAAATCACAACACACTATAAAAACAATCAACTTCTTATTATTTGGTCATTATTTTTTTCATCTGTCCTCCTTGTATTGATCAACGTTTGTCACCGATAAGTTTAGACAACATGAACTTAAATACACAAAAGGAGTATAATGAGCAGGCTTGATCGTAACAG
>JAOWBH010064098.1:0-15010 GCA_028566215.1 Silene coronaria
GTATATGGTTCTTAATTGCGATTTGCGACTTGAAGTAGTTGAAAAGATATTGATCGATTAAGAGTGGAATGTAATGTAGTGAATGTGAGAAAGTAACTGAACTTCTCCAAGGTAGAAGAAAGACTGTTATATGTAGAGGAAGGTGAAGTAATTAGGATAGAATTTGAGCTTGATGAGTGAGTGGGTGAGCGAGCGACAGTGAGAAAAGAAAAGAGGAAATCGAGAAGTTAATACAAAGATTTATCACACTAGCTAGCAGTATTATATTCTGAGTTTCTGACTACTAAGATTGTTAAGCATAATAAATTCGACCACGCCACTTGCCAAAAAAGCTAGTGACCAGAGCGTGTTGAGTGTTGGCTATGATGATGTGTGTATGTTTCGTAGTTGTGCCTTGAAGTAGTGTGAAAAAAATGTTGATGGATTAAGAGTGGGAATTTAATGTAATGAATTCAAGAAACTAACTGAATTTGTCTGTGGTTCATTAAGTTAGGAGAAATACAATTATATGTGGAGGAAGGTGAAGTAATTAGGGCAGAATTTGAACTTAATGAGTGAGTGAGTGTAGAAAGAGAATTTTGGAGGGAAATCGAGAAGTGAATATGGTATATCATACTAGCTAGTAGCTAGCAGTATTATATACTGACTTTCTGAGTGCTAAGGCTGCTAAGCATAATCAATTCAACCACACTACTTACCAACAACGCTAGTGACCTTAGCATTGACAATGATGTGTGTATATTTCTTAATTGCGGCTTGAAGTAGTTGAAAAATTATTCATGGTTATGAGTGGAATTTAAAGTAGTGAATGTAAGAAAATAACTGAATTTGTCCATGGTTTATGGTTAAGTTAGGTGAAAGACTATCATATGTGGAGGAAAGTTAAGTATTTAGGGCAGAATTTGAGCTTCATGAGTGAGTGAGCTGTGAGTGTAATGGGAGAATTTATGGTGTTGACCTAGCGTGTTGATATTGATGGTGTTGTTTATAAGGGAGATGGAATGAGGAGTAGTCTGTGTGTACATCTAACGATTAAATATGTATACAGCAATGATCAGAGCCATTATGGTAGCCTTGGTAGGTCATCAAGGGGAAGGCCGGGAAGTTACTTCTGTTATTTAGTTGAAGTGTTTCCAACAGGATGATGCTTACATTGTCAAAATATGTGTAGTAGCTGTTGAAACTTTTTTTTTTGGGCGTTAACATTTTGTAATATAAATGACCCAGGTTGGAATGAAACATGTTACCATAAATGACACTGCTCTCGTTCTTTGCATTTTTGTGAAAATAAATTCCGTTGCGTATTTGTGTTGGATGGGTGGAGTTATACCATCCATAACCTGATTTCACGTATACACAATCAATGATCTCAACCTGCACATTGTCTAGTCTCAATTGCAAATGAATGATGGCCAAACATGCTTATGTTATGTGCATGTCTATTTAACTATGTTTTGACAAGAAATCATCACATCAACCGAGTGATTGCTACATTAATGTGTTATCGTGTAAGGAAGTGAGTTTGTTATGATGCGCAGGAACGTTCTTTGTTTACAGAAGTGTTGCTTATATGTCAAGTTTTTTGCTTTTAAAGTAAGTTCTTAGCATGTTGGTGGATCTATTTATGCTTGCTTAATAGTGTTATATTTCTAAAATAGCGCTTGTACGTTATTCACTGTTTGGGCCCCATGTTCCACACAAATGTAGGGATTGATACTTGAGTGTTGATCCCTTTATTTATGCAGCCTGAGACATTTGTAAAGGTTCGTGCACGATGTGAAGCACCTCGTCGGGACGTGACTTATCCTATGAATTATACACCATGTCGATATGTTCGATTATCTTGTCTAAGAGGAAGCCCTATTGCCATATTCTTCATCCAGGTGATTTAAGGCTCAGTTTTTCAAGTCTGTTATTTGTTTTTAACGTAAAATATTTTGAAATAAAGATCCATGTGGAAGTGGGATATCTGTCTCACTCTCCTTTAGGCAGCTATCTTGTTCTTGTCTTACTTCTAAGAGTTGGATGTACAACTTATAAAAGACCGACGACATGCTCATAATGTATTTGTGGTTTTTGAGAATACTTTGGCCAGTTTATGGCTACCCGTTGGCATATTTGCTCAAAGTTTGTTTAGTCATATTGTATCTGTGGATGTCACTTGGATATCCAAAATTCAAAAGCAGTGTACGTCTATGCATGCTACTTGGTCTTTTTTTTAAAATCAGTTTAGGAGCTAAATTGTGAATATTTATCAAAGCACTTAGATGGAGTGCCAAAGTGGGAAATCTGAGATTATTTCATGGTATCTGGTGATGTAATGTACAAACCTTGTTTTCCTGAACACTATGTATGATGGGTTTGTACTGTTTAGCTGAGTTCTTGATTTCTTTTCTCGTTTAAGGGGTTCGGAAGTGGGGTGGATAGTGGTTTGGTGTTGGGAGCAAGGACAAAAAATTTTCCACTAGCTTTAGTGCTGGATAGTTGTGTTTTTTGTTTTGCCATGCAAATCCTCTTTCTCCAGTCAATTGCACCTTTGATAGTATTATTTTCCTCTCCTTCATTTCTGAGGTGAGACTGACCAGCTTGTGACTGCTTCTCTTACTGAAAGTCCTATATTCTTGCATGATACTAAGAAGTAAGATCTTTATAAGGAGACTACGTAATACTGTCAATGGCGTGAAATGGCGTCTAGGTGCATCCTCAACTGCTTAATTTGTATGATCACTGAAGGTTTTCTCTATTGTGGTTTATAATCATCAATCTGAGATTGTGTTTCCAGTTGTGATTGATCTAAGGATAAGGATCCATGTTTTGGGAGAATAAGAATATGAAGTGAGAATTTAAGATAGTTTAGTACATTTATTACAAGAGACATTATTTTATAGAGGCTTCAACTACGGGGTGTGAATATCTCTTTAGTGGTATTTGATGACTTACCTCTTTCATGTATTACGTTCTGAATTCTTTGCCTTCTGGATGCTTTTTATATAACTAAAAGAGATGCCCTCAAATTATTGTAACTGTGGGTAGGTCGTTTGATGCCTCTTCATGATGTTATTATTCCTTCTTGTATATTGTCTTTGGTCCCCTGTCCCTTTTTGGTGAATTTTCTTATTTGCAGTGATTGTGAAACAATTTTTTCTATGTGGGGGAGTGGCTTTCTGTTATTCATGTTGTTAGGCAGAGTATTGAGGTTGCAGATGCTTCGGAGTTTTTCTGTTGTCAGGCTTTGTGTTGTGAACTAGATAACCCTTGAACGTGTCAAGTGATGAAATGCTTTTGGCTAGACTTAATGAATCAACATTTGTGTATTTTCCAGTTGATTGGGATTTCGGTGCCAGGGCTTGAGCCAGAGTTTCAACCAGTGGTTAATTATATTTTACCCCAAATCTTGGCGCATGAGCACGGTTCTACTGGTTTGCACCTCCAGGTTGTGAACATTTCCCTTCTCATAAGTCATACACTTTACACCGTAATACCTTTCATTTCTGCCCTTCAATTCTTTCGTTTATCATAATGTAGTTCTAATAATGTTTACTCTGTAGTTGCTTCAAGACATAACAGAACGATTACACATATTTCTTCCGCAACTTGAGGTATGCTTTCATCTTCTTTTTTGGGGCATACAACGCTGCAGTAGTCCGTACTCTGATATTTATGTTGTTTTCATACAAATTTGCAGACAGAACTTTTGAGATATGTGGATGAATCCGAGGCTAGCACACGATTTCTTGCCATGCTTTCTGGTCCATTTTATCCTATTCTTCAAATTGTTACTGAAAGGTTGGTTTTCGATGCTCTTAGGCATTGTACATCGTCCCTACTTTCATAGAGAAGGAAATTTTCGTTGCTTAAAGATGATCAACCACCTCCACCCTCGAAAATCTAGACAGTGATGTTCTACGGAGGGTGGGGTTTTCACTGGATGAGAGAGGGTATCCTGGCTGGTGGTGGTGGGATAGGGTGGCGGTGGCGGAGGGTGATGGCTGGATTGGTTTGTGGTGGGTTAGGTTAGATGAGGATGGAAATTGAGAAAAGACGGTGGTGGTTGGGGGTAGTGGTTTATGATGGGTGAGATAATGGTAGATTAGTGATTGTGTAAGTCTAATGTTTTTCGAAAAAGAAATGTAAAGAATGGTTGAAACAAGCCAAAATGGAATTTGTAAAGAGTCAGTTGAGTGAGAGGCAGTATGCTGTATGAAAACATTAACTGTAGATAGAAAATGCAAGTTCTGTAGATTTCTGATGAGTCTTTTTGCCTGTATTCCGAAATTTAGTTCCTATTCCAAAATGTCATTTCGTACACTTGATGATGGGGGATACACCGTTTGATTTTCTTTTATCTTTTATGTTGGCCGCTTGTGTGTGACAATTTCAGTGTATTTATTTCCCTGGTATCTATTTCGCATTGTTTGGAGACAAAAACCTATGAAAATTTTAACTGTCTCTGATGGGTGACACGGAGTTATCAGAGGGCAATGACTATTATAGGTGAAATTCCATGTGAAGCGTACCAACTGTTTCATTTTTAAGCAATCTTTTAGTCCTTCCAAAGTGACCTATAAAATTTTGATGTTGTCCTGATAATGAATAATACTATATTACAAAATTAGTGTTGCATGCTTTGTGGATTGATTTAGTATGTCTCTCAATTCTCAACACAGTCATCAAATACTAATAGTTAGCACTTAGCACTTAGCACTTAGCATGACAAAGCGAATGCTACAACATCTCATCTACCTGTTAACTCGTGCTTCCTGTGCTATATCTGATTATGAGTACTTTAGATTGATGAATGCCGATTCATGTTGCAATAATCCACATATATTTCGTAGGGAAACTTCAAGATGCTCAGCAAGTGTCCCAGACTCCGATGTTTCTAAAATCATTCAACCAGTGCCTTCTTTGACAGTTTCATCAAACTTCGAGGTAGCTATGTGTTAATACATATCCCAATTGCTGCTTCTGTTCTATGTGTGTAGTTGTTGTTCATCCATGTTTAAGTGTTTCTGTGTACGTCATGTATGGGGAGTGTTATTGTCAAGGATGTGGGTTCTAAAACGGTGTTATTGTCATATGGAACTAGCGATACTTCTAGCCATTGATTTGCAAAGAATTCAGCACTTGCCCCTGATTTGTTATATCTAACTCCCATTCTCTTATTGCTTTCTTATTAGCTCAGACATAATTGTTTTTGCTAGTCTCATCCTTGTAATATAAATTTCCTTCACAGCCGAGGAGATTACGAAGTGTGTCTCCATTTCCATCGCCCTCTTCCCGATCAATAGTTTTTCGGCCAGATGCGGTCTTCACGTTGCTGAGAAGAGCATTTGCTGACAAAGACTTGGGAGCTGTATGCAAAGTGGTAATGTATTTCATTATGGGTTGAGTGTTCAGTCAATATAAGAAGTTATAACATTCATGTGGCTGTCTGAGATTGGTTGGCTGATTCGTCTTCTCATCCCTTTTCTCTTTTGTTCCCATTGTATTCTGTCTAGTCTATATCATAATAGATTTTTGATACGAGTATGTTTTATGATATCACAGTTGCCTGTATTTTTTTTTGATAAGCCAGCTTGCCTAGATCTTTGAAACTGTTTTTCTTTCAGGTTTCAAGAATTTTCCATTATCTTGCAGAGACTGCCTTAGTGCAAGAAGAGCCTTCCATTTCAATAGGAGGGGCATCATCTCTGCTTGATGAAGGTCGAGGGGCAAAGTTATCGAGTCACTCTGCCTTATCAGATTATTCGGAGTTGTTTGGGGATGAATTTCTCATCCCTGCTGTTGACTGGGATGCTAGCTATATAAATGTTCTTGATATTGCGGCTGTTGAAGAAGCGATTTTTCATGTTTTATATGCTTGTGCTGCAGAGGTGAGTCACAGCAGGACCAAGTGGTTTGCATTGTCTTTCTCTATTGTATCTTGACTAAGTACACCTACAGCCATTGCTTTGCAGCAAGCTGGCTGCTAGTGCTGGTGACTTTTGGTTGGTACTGCCTCTGATTCAAGCTCTCTTATCAGGTCAGGCATCATCTATTCATCTACGTATTGCAGTAAATTTCTGATTCTATACAGCTGCAGTTATTGTATTGTGAAATTACAGGTTGTAACTTGTAAAAGATCGGTTTAGTTGTATCGTGAGCCTGTTTTTAGATAAAAGAAGCTTTTTTTTTTAGAACTTATGAGTAACATTAGAAAATTATCGTAAATTCTATCAAAGAAAAATAAGATTATCTTGGATAAAGGATGTCGCGGCAAAAACAAACAGGGAAGTCCGAACAAAGAGGGAAATGTGAAAATTCTTAGTCACTCAAAATGTTACTCTTGTTTTTATGTAATTTTCCTCTGACCACTTACTTTTTTTTTTGCCTTGGTTAATGTCGTTTCCATTCATGGTTTTCCTACTTCACATTGATGGTTCGATACCATAATACATATTAGGTAGTGCATATCATTTTGGTAGTGAAGCCTTTTGTTATTACTCCGTATTATCTTTAAAAAACAGGAGTGTGTGTACATTATGCTTAAGAAATGCCAGTTACCATGCTCAGAGCCTTAGAGAATAGACTAATGTCTTGTGAGATTGATGTTAAAAGTACTTATATAAAGCAAGGGCCTGCCTTACATCAGTCCATTCCCTGAGAGAGTATACTGCTTTAAGAAAGCCTGTCTTGGTGGATTATAAAGTATAAACCCATTATAGGATTGCTTTTACCTTTACTAAATAAATGAACTATTTGTGAAAACCGTAATTGGGTAAATATTAACCGACATATTTTTTTGCTATAATTAAACATTAAGTAACTGGTTGTCTTTTGCTTTCATCTTGACAATTATCTTGAGCTTCCATCAATGCAGCTTAATAACCCCGCACCTTCTCCATTTTGCATAAAAAGTTCAAATTGAAGAACCCCTGTGTCATAGTTAACATTCCTTGGAATTTTGTAGCTCTTCGCCCAGTTAGTTGTGCTGTCAATGTTGACGATACTTTCTCACAGTGGGCTCAGCCTTTTGTTCAACAGGCACTATCTAAGGTTAGTATATGCTGTTATTGTCGCTGTCAAATTCTCTGTTTGATATATGTCTCCTTCCTTTATCCTACTTCTCCATTCCCGATATCTATTTGAAGGGAATGAAGGATGCTCTTGTCATTTCCATTTCAGAATACGTGTTATTTTGCAGATTGTATCGACTTTGTCATCATCAGTTTACCATCCTCTTCTTCATGGTTGTGCTGGCTATTTGTCATCTTTCTCACCTTCGCATGTATGTATATTTTTATTTTCTCTTTCTTTCTTTGGAATACTCTCTCGCTGTATAGCTTTAACTTAAATTGTGATGTTTATATATGCCTAAGGCCTTACCAGCTTGCTGCCACTTGTAAATTAACCGGTCGTTATGGTGTCACTAAGTTCATTAAATTTTTTTCTATTGCATTGATTGTTTGCTTGCTATTTGCCCTTTTGTAGCCACTAATTCCAGTTGCATAGGTTACCTTTCATCTAGGAGTTTACCAGGCTTAAGAAATGTGTATCATGGATTCATGTGATAGTCCAATGGAATTATTTCTCGTCTTTGCAAAGTGTATCATACTACCAATTCTTTCTCGTCTTTTCGAACATTCCATTTTAGACCAAAAACATGATTTTTTTTTTTAAAAAAAAAATAGTTGAATCCGGCATTAGGACGCTTATTGGATACTTCTAACGATGTCCGATCAACCTAGGTTTATAGCCGTCCTGTTAAAAGTCTTCATTTTACTATCATATTATTATCTGAGACCAGAGACATTTCATGCTTGGAGGTTTTTAAAATTGCAAGTCCAAACTAAAGAAATAGAGGGGTTCATCTAAAGGAATGTTGAGAGTTGTAGCTGTCCCACAAGTTTTAATTACACGAGACTTGAGAGATTGTTGTTCTATACCACCTCGGGAAGGCTCTTACTGAGGTAGGTTTCCCTCCATATTCACAGCCTTACAGGAACTGTACCCTTTTGGGCCTGTTAGTTTTCTTCAGGTATAAAACTAGAGTTTATTACTAATATAGGACCACAAAGGGGTTGTGGGTTGAAGAAACTGTTGCATATATGTAGAGAATTGACTTTGATGATATAGAACATACCTACAATAACGTTGCTCTAGTGCCTCAAGAGGGGTGGTGGGTGGGTGGGATTCAGGATTGTACTTATGCAGTCTTACCGATGTGTGAACACAGAGAAGGTTGATAACTGAAAATTGCATCGAATTACTGCTACTTTGTTGTAAAAACAAGGGCAATCAGTTTATAAAAGATCTCCAAATCAGGGGAGAAATAGGAACATATATCGGATGTACTACCACAACCTCATTTGTTATCGAGCTTATGTGTATTTTTTCTGAACTTAATAGTGTATAAGTTTCATTTTATTTTTTTGCTGTCAAAAACTCAAATTTAACTAAGCTTTTTTGTAATGTTTTTGAGTTATATTGTAATTTTTTGAGCTTAATGTTTAAGTGAATAAACTCAGAAACTTTATAGCAAAGCTCATAATTTTTAAAACAAAACTCGAAAGCCTTATTATAATGCTCAGAAACTATACAATTGGTGGTAGTACATTGGATGTATAATCTACTTACTGTGATCTACCTGCATAATGATTCATAGGTATTACTTTTTTAGTGGAGGTAGAAGTAGTCTTGTGTAGTTGTATGCAATGTAATTGGCACATAACTGAAATATCGCTGGCTTAAGTCAGGAAGTTGTAGGTGGTTCTGTGCTGCCTTCCTCTATGTGTAACTGTGTAAGATATTTCGGTAGTACTTGGGCCAAATGTGTAGAAAATTGGTTAGGTAAAGTCACTTTAGTATTCTTTATTTAACTGGTCTTTAGTGCCCTGATGATTTAGATTTTTTTTCTGCTACAGGCAAAAACTGCTTGTGTCTTGATCGATTTGTGTAGCAGTACACTTGCACCTTGGATGTCCCGAGTGACTGCAAAGGTTGTTTAAGGATCTCTCAGCCTCAGTGCGGCAAGCTATTTGGTATTTGATGTTGTTTTTTATGAAGTGATCTGAGATGTTAACTTATTGTGATGCAGATAGACTTGGCTGTGGAGCTTCTGGAAGATCTTTTGGGTGTTATTCAGGTATATTGAACACCAGATTGTGTTCCATTTAAGGAGTTCAGGATATACCTTACGTTGTATTTGGTGTCTTAGATGCATCCTCAAATTGTAAGACATTCTTTCTGTGAATATGACAGCTTTTTATTAGAGTTGCACGATCTCATTTAGGCTTTGACATTGATGCATGAAATCAAATTCATTCACAAGGAATTGAATTTTCAAGCTTTCTTGTTTATGTAGATGTGTGTAGGGTCCATAATTCGGGAGATCTGGTAGGAATATTCCTGAAGTAGGAAAATGTAAACATGCTTATTGACGACAGTGAGATTTATTGAGAACACCTATAGACATTTTTTTTATTGTCTTGTTACATAGTTGTGTAGGTTTTGTTTTGCCAATAATTTCTCACTGACCTCAATAAGCATTATATGGTTCCTACCTAAGAGCTACTCCTACCAGATTTCTACCTGATCTATGCTTGGAAATTCAGGAAGAGGCTATGGAATCAAAATCGAGGCACCTTTTTTTATGGTGCTGCGAATGATTATATTAATTAGTACTAATTGATAACAGGAAATTTGCTTTGAACAAGATGAAGGGATATTTTTTTGGATTAATTAGACCCACTGTTTGTTGCGATTTTGCTTGGGTAAAAGAGGTTTTGACATTTGACCTGATAATGCCAATTGATTGCAATCTTCATGTTTGCTGACCTGAATCATGTTGCGATTAAGGTTATATTGGGATTGTTGGTTTAGAGAGGAGCACACGGTTAAATGGAAAAGTAAATGTGAATTGATGGCATATGGACTATAGAAGTTATGTTACTGTGGGATTCCTCTTATTACGGGATCTTGCAGTTATAATGTTGTATTCAGTCTTCTAAGTTCTGTTGTTGCTTAGTTAGAGGATGGATGGTCTATTTTTGCCACCGAGGATTATGGAAGTACTAGCATCATATCAGGGTCCAATCCTATCTACTTGTAAGATAATTTTATATGTGATGTGGGAGACAGCCTATGTTTCCGTTGGTACTATGTAGTACCCTTAGCCTAGGCTGGTCCTTGTTCTCTTGGGACTAATCAAATTGAGACGGGCTTGGTGGTTTTTCTTTGTCAAGCTCATGTCTGTGTCATTTTGGATTTTACTTTATGCAACTTCTAATAATCTCACTTTTCTTGAAAATTTGATTGGATGATGTCATAGCAGGTTGAGCGCCATTCTTTAGTTTGTGTCCGTGCGGCCCTTAAATATCTTTTGCTGGCTCTCTCTGGCTACATGGATGAAGTGCTGGCTGAATACAAGGTAAAGGGAAGCTTGAGCTACATTGACACTTATCTTAAGACCATAAGTCCATAAGCAGACTATTCTGAGCTTGGTGTATTGTGAATTCATTCTCCTGTGTTAAACGATTTTTACATTGACCATATTTCCATCCTTTGAATTCATTCACGTGTAAAAGTTGTATTGAAGTGCCATGGCTGTGCGAGTATCATCAGGGTGATCGTTCTTGAGCTTGTCGAGGACATGACAAGGTTTAGTCGGGGTGTTGGCTTGAACCTGATGTGTGTGAGCTTGTGGACGTGGGGTGATTTTAGTAACTAGTTGCAAGAAAGCAACAACTCTGATTCCAAGTGCTGGAGCCCTGGAGGACAACTTGATCACGTTTACCATAGTAGAATCACAAGTCTTGGTGGATGCTAAAACACGTAGTGCCCATTTACCTAGGAGAACCTAACTCCCATTAGCACAGGAAGCACAATTTCTTTCTTGTTCAAGAATATCAGGCAGCTGATACTAATAATATAGGACTACTATTTCACTCTATTTTTGAGTAGGATTGATATACATTATTTCTTAGTATGATTATGATTTCTTTTAGCCACAAATAAGCAGATCATTAGGACATAAACTGTCCGAATTTTTAGAATAGTAGAACCTTAATATCTATTGGGTACTGAAAATTGATAATAACTCTAATAATTACGAGAGTTTTCTCAAAAGCTCAGGTGGCACTTATGTGTGCTAAATGATATTTTTTAGTCAACATGAAGGTAGCTTGGTTCCTTGTTGAGTTTCTGAATTTGGTTGGGGTTCAAGGGTTAAAAATAGACAGGTCATTTAAGGTCTAATTGAGTTCAAGCATGATCAGCTAAATGTGCTGTTCATGTCCTAGTTCAACCGAGTTGAATTTAGGTTTGATTGCCCATATCATTTTATTTCAAATATTTCCCCAGCTTCCTCTTCCGTGTACTCGTATCAGCCAATCATTTCAATGATGGGTTAAGTTGCTGACCAATAAATCACTTGGATGTCCAAACGCTGCCACTTGGACATAAATTATGGACCTTTTGCGAGTGATTATATTTTGTTAAGAAGTTCATTGAAAGTGGGTGAGAAATGTTACTAGATTCTTAGGTGTGATTGTGGCCTTTGACTATACTATGCCTTAGTTGAAAATATTGTCAATTTAATTATCGATTGTGTTTTCTATCCCAGTCTTATCTTCAAGTTTTTGTTTCTTCTTTTCAAGATGGAGCTGTTTTGAAATTTTATTAACAAATTTTTAGGATTGAGCTCAGACAGTAGGAGTGCTTTTGACTTCATTCTTTATTTACCTTCAGGAAGCAAAGCTTAGATTTTCTCATAGAAATGTTGGAGATCTTTCTCAAGCCAGCCCTTTCAGCCTCCCAAAACATGATAAGCTTTGGTGATATCTTCTGCACTTCTACCAACAACCAGGAAACAACGTGTGCCACTGCACTTCAAGTGATCCATGCAGCTGTCCAAAAGCCCTCTGTAAGTAACGTTACTAAGATTATCCAACGTTACTAAGATTATCCAATGTTAACATCTTTGGCTTATTCAGCAATTTATCTATCTCTGTTTATTCTCTTTTAGTTTGACCGATTCCCTAAATTTTTAATATTCTACTGGTCCTCTGTGTCATTCCGTGTCTCAGTCTATAAATAGCATTATTTTTTGTATGAGTTCCGTTATGGGTGGTCACTAGTCAGCATCCGAAAGTTCATTCTTTTTTTTTTTTGCTTTGTGAAAATATTGGCATGATTAATGGTGTTTTAAGTTAGTATCGAATATGATATGCCAATTGGATAACAAACATCTCTATTTTAAGCTTCCAGACCTCTCTGTGACTTGTTAAAGTAAACCAGAAACAAGTTACAAATATGAGAATGTTCTGTGTTGTGGTTTAAGTTACAGTATCAAATGTAATGCATCCTAAAATTACAGCTGTTCCTCAAACGTGTAAACTTTGAAACCATGTTAAATGTTGATCAGTAGGCAAACTAGCCTTCTTGACTGGTTTTACTGTCCACTTCGACTTTTCGCTGTAAACTGTATTTTGATGCCTTCATTGCTTGATATTCTAAAGTCCATTAACCCGCCTCCTAACAGGCAGCTTTGGTAATTGTACGGACCAAAATGACTTTCTGCTCCCCAACGTGTATTTGTTACTCTTAGTACTTTTTATCTGGTTCGTAGGCATATATACTTTTGACATCTTTCAAATGCAGTGTTCTTTTCTCCATTCTGGATCCACAGCTGGAGTTACCTCTTGAGTTTTGATCATTTCAGGTCCTCTCTCCCAAAGCTTGACAAAGAAAACTCATCCAGTTTCCAATTGTCTTATGCGTCTTCTGGAGGCATCTCTTTAAAGTCCGCTGGTCAAGATGATGGATATGGAGCGGCAGATGTTCCTTCAAAAGCGGATTTTCTAGAAGATGCCAGTCTTCTTTTTGCTCCACATGAGTTGAGATATCTAACTCTATTATTAGATGCTAATTTTGAAAAACCGGAGCAATCTAATCTTTCAGATACCGTGAGTGATAATAAACCAGTTCTGGAAAAAGACTTGAGGACTACGGTAGTCAAGGCTGTTATGCCAGCTTCTTGGCTCTCTATGAAATATTCCAGCTTGCAGCTTGATCTTACACAGCTGCTGGACATTGATATTTGTGAAAGGCGGACTTCCGAGTTTCAGTGTCTGGCTTTGGATTTGTATTCTCAGCAAAATATCAATCTCGGGGGTCACAATGCTGCTGTGGATGCTTTCCAATGGTTTCTGATCAAGTTAATTTAACTGGTATACAATCTCCTAATGATCAATAAATTTTGGGACTCAAGAGAGCCTTGGGAAAAAGGAAGTGTAAATTAGAAACAATAAATCTTCTTGAACAAAGGAGCAATAAGGTGTTTATCCAAATTCTGCTTGAGGCTGCTGATATGGAAAAGAATTACTATCTGAAGGTTTCTGATGTGTCCGATGGTGATCATGGATTCATGGTCCATATGGTGAAGAAGTAGAAAAACTTGCAAATTTGTCCGAGGATAATAATACATCTGTCGATGCTTTAACTTTGGTTCGCAGAAACCAAACACTATCGTGCACTTTTTTAATCCATCAATTGTGCAAAGAACAGCATTCTTTGCATGAAACTCTCATGTAGTGTCTTATATTTTTGTTGCACGCTGCCACTAACCTTGGTTATTCACCTGAAAAAATTATCAACATTGTACTCAACTCAGCTGAGAACCTTAATAGGTGTTTAAGGTCCATTTTTCAGCAGTGCCAAGGGGTTCTGCCGCTAAGTCGTGAAAAAATTTATAGGGTTCAAAGGCATTGGACAATTCTTCAAAGTCTGGTCATTGCTTCTAGTGCTGGAAATGGTGGAGCAAACAATGTACCTTCTGTAAGTGGTTTGCAGTATGGTACTTTGATTCCTCCGTCTGGTTGGATTTGTAAGATACCAGAATTCACCTCTTGTGCTTTTCCTTTAGTTTGGTATTTGGGTTGGTTGGCAATATCAAAATTCGGTAAAGGTTACCTATCCGAACGTCTTTTTCTGACTTTGAATTTATCAGAACTGACACTTTTATTATCCATATTTGCTGATGATCTCGCCACATTGGACTTTGTTGGGGACTTCATGAGAGAGTCTTAATCTAGAAGTGTTACACGGAAACAAGAGAAATTACAATATGAAGACTGTTCTTGTGCTGTGAAGTTTCCTGACATGACCATTTTCTTTCCTGAAATGCTAAAAGAATTGAAAGCTTTTAGAGAATGTATTTTGGAGGCTGTTGCAATGCAGCTGAGATCTGTAGCATCGACTGCAGTTACTGATATATTGTATTGGTTGTCTGATCTGTGTTTGTCCCCCTTTCTTCAGAATGCTCACGATAATCTTCTTCCAGTTAAAGGTTATCATGCAAAAAATTCCAAGGCAATCATTCTTTATGTATTTGAAGCTATTATTGGCGAACACATGGAAGCAGTTATTCCCGAGTTACCTAGGCTCTTGCAAGTGCTTGGATTCTTATGCAGAAGCTCGTACTGTGACGTGCCTTTTCTCAGATCTATATTGTGTTTATTGAGACCTATTATTTCCAACTCTTTTAGCAAGATTTCTAATGCGGAAAAGCATTTGGTTGGTGAATCATGTCTTAATTTTGAGTCTCTGTGCTTCAGTGAGCTGTTTAATTACTTTCAACAGGAGAACGATGACCGTGGTTTGTCGGCTAAAAAGGTCAATATTGCGCTTGTTACATTCACCCTGGCAACTGTCTTTTGTGACTTGTCAGTTGACCGTAAAAGAGAGGTCATACAATTATCAGTGCAGTGGGTGACTACCTTTGCTCACTCCAGCTATTTCAAAGTTGCAATGATTTCTTAGTGGATTACTTGAGATCACTTGGTTTTATACCAATGCCTCAAGCTTCTGATGTAAACATCCTCAATATTGGAAATAGAGGATCAGAATCGTTTCTATGGTTTCCTGATGATTTTTGCTACGGCCTTCCTATTCTTGAGCTTGAGAACAAAGAAAATAGTGATACATCTTGCACTCATGTTTCTCCTCTGTCTTCAGTGGAAGTATAAGG